>JAGDQP010015056.1:3914-43639 GCA_022664845.1 Lepisma saccharinum | reverse complement strand
TATAAAATTGGTGATTGAACGCCAATGAAAGAACTATGTGCTTTTTTCGAAATTGCCATGATAAAGGAATTGTCCCTTTTGTCGAAATTCGTGCTGGAGACATGTGTTAGTTTACAAATAAGAATCAGGATAATTTAAATACAATTATGATTGATATACACCATGTACACCATTGAGAGTAAATGAATCCTAAATGTTAGAACCTGTGATTAATTGGTAGAGTGCTATACAAGAATGCAAACTGAAAACCAGTTTTGCAGAATTTGTACAAAGTCATCAGCAGTCATACTCTCTCCCATGTGTAGGTTTCATTGAAGAAAATTATATCTCAACTGCAAAGTGTTCCGTACATGATTATTATGATGAATATTAATAGTTAAGAAAGGGAAATTCAATAATGAATAGAACCACTATTTGTTTACTTTTCTACGTTTTGTGTTCTAAATGACTTTATATGTAGAACAGATGCTCGTATTTACGAACCACAAACAAAATGAAAACAGAGAAAACAGAAATTATAAAACTAGCTGAATCCCGTGGTCTCTGCCTACACTATCACTATTTAAAAGTGGTTGGCAACACACAAGACTGAAAATGTTGTAGGGTGAGGATTTGCACATTTTTTTTTTTCTCTCTTGTTGAAGAATGTTCATGCCAACTTTGGAAAGGATTCGCCCAAATGGACAAGAGCTATTTGAAGAATTGAATTTTAAAGTAAGTTTGCAACTTGCTTGGGGACAGGGACACCGAAAGTAGTTTTCATTTGTGCCGAATAATACTTACGTCAAGTTTGTTCGGATAATTAAAAAGATATGGAATTTGAAATGCTGAAATTTTAATTGCTTTGCAACGATGGCAACTGCAGAGTCCGAAGTAATCCTATCACCTGTCCCAGTTCGTAAATACTAAGTTTGGTACAGATATGTCCAAGGTATGGAAGATATATGAAAGTTTTGAAACTGGTTGGCAACATTGATAAATATGGCATAACCAGTGCGTGAAGTAGCTCTCTGATTTCTTCCAGTTCCTAAATGCGAAATTTGGTACTGATCTGTCTAATGAATAGAAAGCTATTTGAAATACTGATTTTGTGGAACTTGTTGGAAACATTGACAACTGTGACAGCAGCAACATCCAGAGGGTGCCACGGTGGCTCAGTTAGTAGAGTGCTCACCTCTGGTGCTATCAGTTGTCTGATCGATCCCTGCTCATGCCATGTGGGCTTTATGGTGGACAAACACCATGTGCGTGGGTTTTCTCGGAGTGTTCCCTTTCCTCTCACTTTCTTCATTCCACCAATTCATCCCATCATCATCCATACGGCCTGAGCCATAGTTGCCTAAAGGCCTTGAAATAAATTCAATATCCAGAGTACCTCTCTGATCTGATACAGTATCTAGATGGCAGGTTTGGGGCGGATACGTCCACTAATACAGATGTAATTTGAAATTGTAAATTTAAAAGATTGACAACAGTAACAACTGTGAACCCTACGGCTCCTGGAGTACCTCTCTGATCTGTCCTAGTATCTAAATGACAAGTGTGATACTGATATGTCTGATGGAATTGAAGGAATTTGAAACATTGTTTCTCTGAGTTGGTTGGAAACACTGACAACTGTGATGCCTGAGGCGTCCGGAGTGCTTATCTGATCTCACATCGTACCTAAATGCCAAGCTTGGTACTGATCTGTTCAATTGAACGAAAAAACATGGAAATAAATATTGATTTTTAAAATATGGTTGGCAACATTGGCAACTGTGACGCCTGCGGGCTCGAAATCACTTCTCTGATATGTCCTAGTATCTAAATGCCAAGTTTCGCACTGGTCTGTCCCATGGAATTGAAATACTTTCAAATACTGATTTTTGAATTTCGTTGGCAACATTAATAACTGTGACGACTGCGGGACCTGGAGAACCTCTCTGATCTGTCCCAGCATCTAAATCCCTAGTTGGTGCTGGTCTGTTCCATTGTAAAGAAGGAATTTGAAATATTGTATTTTGTAATTGGTTGACAACACTGATAACTGTGTCGCCGTCTGTGGCGCCTATGGTACCTCTTTCATAACTCTCAGTGCCTACAGGTCAAACTTTGTGCTGATCCGTATGGAAGGAATGAGATTGAAGCAATTTGAAATCTTGATTTATGTAATTGTCAACACTGATAACTGCGGCGTTAGGAATTGTTCTATGGCCTGTCCAAGTATCTAATGCATATATACGTAAAATTTTGTGTAAATTAATGGATGAATGCAGGTTAGTCTAAATAAAGACGTTTTTTTAAAATTTGAAGCTCCAAACGGGTTTTCAACTCTGGCAATTCTAGCTTGGAAGCATTTACTTTATTGTTCTATTGTGTGGACTAATGTGTATGCCAACGGTTGCGTCAAACTGTGTGGAAGCAATTGAAAACTTGATTTAAAAATTGGTTGGCAACACTGAGAACTGCAACTCGAATCAGCCAGAATGCTTGATGAAATATCTGAGAATAAATACGAACTTTTTAAAAGAGTATTCTTGAAAATCGGCCCAGTAGAAATTGATGGGTGACTGGACAAATGTTCTGCGAGAACTCCCATAAGAAATACATAGGGAGAAAATTTCTAATCTCTTTTATTCATGTTACTGGTGAGGAAAGGGATTCAACTTCTTCCTAAAATATCTAGGCATAAATACAAACACGTTTAAAAAAATCATGAAAATCGGTCCAGTATATATTAGTGGGCGACGGGTCAAATGTTTTATGGAACTACTTTAAATATATAGATAATGAAAACTATTTTGTAATTGTCTAAATAGTGACAATGTGAATAGTATTGCATGTTGCAGAAGCAGCGAACACTACTCTGCTATGTAATTTTTAAATAAGAAGAAAGACGTAAATCCCTTCAGGTCATTAACGATATTCAGTAAAATAGGTTCCTGTCCAGTCTTAAACAAGTTGAGTATATTACCCTTCCACATAAAGAAGATGGATTTTGAATAAATACATTTTCCCTTTTCTCACGTGATCGTTTACAGTACTAATGAGCGCTTGGTAAATTGTCACTGCCAGTGTATACATAAGGTTTGAGTGTTGAGACCTTTGAGTTCTTTCTCCTGAAATTTGTCGCGTTTTGATGTCATTTGAGAGAACATGTTTGTTCCTAATTCCATTGGTTTCTCTTCTTTACGTTCATATTTCCAAGAACACGAACTGTAGTAGTTCCAGTTTGGCTACCAGCTGCCCTGACTAAGATTTTTAAGAGTATTAGTGTTCCGTACTTAGAAAATTGCGCACAACCACCAAAATATTATAGTCAAAGGATAATATGCAATTAACATGTCGTGAATTTTGCAATGATAACTAAAATTGAGCCCAGTCTGTTACGATAAAATAAACTTTCAAGATGAATTTCGCCTGTTCAAAATCTCTTTGTCATTTTTGGACCTAACAGCGTTTCAGGGAAATGACACATGTCAAGAAGGGAAAGAAACGAAATGTGTTAATAACTTGTCAATTCTTCTTATTTTGTCTAGGAAAAATGAAATAGTTCTTGAAACGCAGACATGATTAATTGGAGATAATATGATAATATTGGAAAATGAAAATTATTGTATAATTATTACAAATCACATATTTTCATGTTTCTGAAGATATAATGATGAATGCAATTAAGATAATGTGTTGATTTAAAAAAATATAAACTCTACCTGAACCTGATGCCCAGAAATACGTTAATTAAAATCCTTATGGCCTTATTAAGGTGATAGACACGGAATGACTTTCAATGGTCATTACACAAAAGTATATGCGGACCTGAATAGGAAACTGGAAGTCTCTCAACTACGCTGTCAAAATAATGGAGATGTTTAACGCGTAGGCTATGTATTTTTGATAAATTTACATGGGATCAAAACGTAAATAGCAGATTTTGAATCGGCACTGGGAGGCATGACATTTCGAACCCCGTGGCCAGCTACCCCAACTACAGTTTTCAAGAGGCAGAGTTCAAATTAGGCAATGTTCCACTGCTTGTCCATAAATTACTCTTACCACACGATCTCTTTGTCATTGATACCTAAAGAAAACAGGCAAATTCATATGGAACGAAATGAACCTACATCATTTAAGGGCTACATTGAATTTATAGCCTACGATAAAGAAAACCCAACTTTACATTTTGCAAAAGGCACCATAAATGATGAAAAATTAAATAGCCTCGAAGTAATCTGTTTACTACTATGCAGTACAAAATACCACAACAATTATGGTGTGGTTTCCAAATTATTTTCGTGAAGTACAAATCAGCAGTTTTCTTGTGTGTCGTATTTCCAACGTTTACTACTGGCAAATTAACGTGGTACGAATCTTTCAATCAGTGATACAAAATGGTACAGAAATAGTTCAAAAGTTTGACATTTGTCGAATTAATTTCATTAAGCATTTGTCGAATTAATTTCATTAAGTCGAATTCAACAATTATCTGATGCTTTGAATTTGAACAGTCGATTACTGGCTAATGGACACGACAAAAACCTTTATATTGGTGGAACAAAATGGTACAAAAGTAGATCAAAACTGTGGCACTCTTTTCTGAAATAGAATTGTGTTCCCCCTATTAGAATCCTCCATTGCTCATTAATGGTCGTGGTACAAAACCTTTACTGGTGGTAGAATATGATACTTAACTAGTACGATACCTTGGCATTCTTTCCCGAGTAAATCTCTTTAATTAGAATTCATCCATTATCTTGTGTCCGAACATTGAATCGTCCAATAATTATTTAATTATTAGACTAGTTAGGACCTTTAAGAACGAAATTGTCATTTTGTTACGAGTATCTTGATCTTATTAATAAAATTTTATTACCGTGAAAATATGATTTCTTTTGTTGTAGGAATATTTTACTTGTACATGTAAGATCTTCACAAGAGAAAACTAATAAAGGTGAACCGTTAAGCATTCAGCGTGGGGTTAACCATATATCTTGAAAATTAACAACAAAGTTCCATTAACATATGGCATAAAATATCTAAATTGGAATTTTCTTCGGACGGATATAAGAGATAAGAACTTCTGGGAGCCATTTCTGATTGTAAATTAAATATGCGCATGCATTTACGTGGGCAAGTGATCGGCAAGAGACGAAATCCTTTAATCTTTTTACTGCTTTAGACATTGCTTCCATTTTGTCTATTAAAACAAAACTAAGTGAACTATAATTAAGTTTTCATGGTAATATTTCTAGCTCTTTACTATACTTTTTGCTCAAAGATAAACCATATATTACGTGAATTGTGTTTGTATATTCACTTGTTTTATTCAAGTCAATTACAAGGTAATGTATTAGTCCTCTAAGAAGGGAAGTAACAATGAGCTCATATCGAAACCTACCGTAAAATTTAACTCAGAGGAAGGACCATACACAAAACTAGGCATACCATTGGATTGGTGAGAACATTTGCTATTAAAATGAGGTGTCGCACGCTATGCTTTCTAGTTACAAAATTTGTGTCTGCTTCAAGATGGCGGATTTCAAGATGGCCGCCGTCACGTTCCCCCTTATCATGGACTTTCCTCTCCACGTCATATATATCCACCACGTTGTTATTGACTTATTATAATTAACACGCAGTTTAGAAGGCGTTGTATTGTAAGGGACTTGTGCACAACGGAAACATAAACAATTACTATGCGTGTAACATTTTACCACCTGGGCATATCTTAAAACTAATTTCACCATTGTTTTTCTGATTAAATTATAGTCCAAAATCAAGTATCACATTACCCTATTTCTATTTAAATAAAAATTGACCTGAATTCAAGATAGCGGATTTCAAGATGGCCGCCCTCAAGGTCCACCCTACCAAACGACTTCCCCTAGGTCTAGTATGTACGCACGTTGTTGTTATTCACTTTTTCTCATTATCACACAGTTTACAAGGGGTGGTAATGCACTTATTATTGTGAACTTGCCGACAGTCAGTGGTGAGTGACAGTTCAATATGCCATTTCAAGTATATCCAGGTCAAAAGAGCAGCTGTTTTTTTGTGTATGGTCTTTCTGTGGAACTTCCTTCCTCTGCGTGAAATTTTACGGTAGGTTACGATATAAGCTCATTGTTACTTCGCTTGTAAGTAGAAAATTGAAATTATCTGAGTGTATAAATTGTTAACTAGTAGTATAGTGCACTTTTGTGGGAAGTGTGCGTTGGTCGTTTTGAAATTTAATGTGCAACTTGCACTAATTACATTCTAATCCTTTTATTTTTCTGTGGAATCATTGTAGATGTATAGAAGGAGAACCAAGTGCTGTCGTAAATCAATTCTTGCGTGTGTGAGTTGCTTCTCGAAAAGTGGAAAATCATCTTGGGTAATTCAGGACAGAATTTCACTTATTTTGTTTCCTATCGTATTTGTCGCCTCTGTCACAATCTATTCACTGATGGTCACGTCAAATTATTACAAGCACCAAATCAATGCACAGAAAGAATTCCAGGACTGCTGGGAGGTACAGACACCATAATCTTTGAAAGGACTGATTAACTAAAATAATTTGTTTCTCTAAAGGTCAATATTAATTGTGACAGTTTTAATAATCAAACTCGCTCTGTGGTATACAAACAATGTTCAGAACAAAAGTACAAGCCTACGTTAAAATAGCCTCCACAAAGTTATGATAAGGATACACACATATCGCCATCTAACAATGTAATTAGTGAAGCTGTTGATATAGAACTGTTACAATGAGGAACTGGAACAGTAACTCTTATCAAATGTATATATTATTCAGTTCCACTTTTCTTTGACCACTTTATTGAAATACTATACCTGCACTTTGAATACTGAATAGCTCAAACAATATCACGTCAGTGCTAGTCCATAATGTTTGTGTTCCAGGCATCTTAGTTAATTCACTCATGTATTTTGTGACACTGTTGATCAGAAATGGATCAGTATGGCCACCGCATTGAAACACATGTGTCTGTAAATTATTCCAGTTTCTCTCTTGGACCATGAATACATGAGCATTCAAAAGGCTCTTCAGGTCAGGCGCACAGCTTTACATGAAAATAGCTCTGACCCCTTTTCTGCGTTTACGATTTATAACGTACGCATGATTGCAATTGGATCTGAGCGTGTCCCAGCTTCGGTACATGGTTTGTAAGTAGTATTTTTAGAGAACATAACATCAGAAAATAACATAGGAAAGAACATGCACCGTGAACGTAACATAGCCGTCTGACAGGCCAGAACCCTTAAGGGACTGTCGATGAGCTCAATTTAATATTTAATCTTTTCCTTGGAAGATATTGAAATAATCTCTCTGAAGTAGGGCAGCCACAAGGTATAAACAAAGGAAAATATTCTGCTAAGGTTTCTTAAAAGTTTGGTATTTTAAGGAAATCTTTATATTCTGATCTTTCAAGACAACGCTAAAATAATAACAGCAGCTTACTAATGTTCATTAATGTGTTGTTCTTGGCATACAGATAATGTATTATGAAATATACTCATGTATGTGTTTCTATATTCACATAAAGTACTAAAGAAAACCCTTATCTAACCAGCACAAACTTGAAAGAGAAAGTTTTTAAAAGAAACGTTTCCGAAAAATGTTTAATATGTTCAAAAGTATTGTCTAGGAAGTGAAATTGTATATATTTTGAAGTTATGCATGGATATTTTACACGTAGTTGAATAATTCTTATATTAAAAGAAGTAAATAATAAAATAAACATCTTATTGAAGTTATTGGTAAAGTTGATTTATACATCTCCATTTTGGAGAGCCTTCTGGTAATTTAGTTCATAACTGAAGCGATCATAGAAAGAAGTGGGAATGCATGATTCATGAAAGGTGATTTCTCGTAATACGCGTTTCAAAGTCCAATTCTCCCACTTCTGTGATTGTGCAGTATTTGCTACGAGTGCAAACTCATTTTAATGTAAATATTCCCCTTCTTTCCCTGTATGCTTTAACTGTGTTTTGCTTCATATAATTAAAGAAATGTCCACGGGTATTTAATTAAGTCTTTTGCTTTCCCTCAAAACAAGCTAATTAAAATGTTCATTTCGGCCAAAGTCGGTCAATGCAATATTTATTTTACAGTTTGGTTTCTAACCAGTCTTACATGCAAAGCTCTTTTAGTTTTTCGCTTCAAATGTATATCATTATATTCAAGAATAGTTAACAAGGATTCCGATTGCTGTATATTCAATATATAATTGCGTAAGAGAAAGGTTTGATATAGTAAAGATAGAAACTCACATTAGGGTGAATGAGAACACTAAAGGTTTTTGTTGTAAAGTACCTACCAGTTTATTCTGTAGAGTCAAAGTCATAGTTTCCCAAAGTGTGTCAGACCATGACGAATCCTACAGCGTATTACTGATCAAGTCTGACTTGGAGTTACTGACAAGGGACCATTAAAATTCTGTCAATTTGAGTCCTATAAATGCTTATCACCATTCTATAGACATCCAAAGAAATTCCAACAATAGATATTTTTAGCTGCGTAACTTAAATAGGCATAAAAGGAGTGACGTCAAAGTTAAGTAAGCACCTCCGCTTGAGGTAGTGGCCACAAACGAATATGTCTCGTTTCCTTATATTTGATTTGCGAATAAGTTCCAAGTATATAGCACGTGTTGGCCATTTTACGTAGAAAAATTAACATAAATTGACAACAACAAAAAAAATATAAACAATATGTACAAGAACGTCAAGACAACAATATTTGGAAATACAATTATATTTCGTAATTATTCTACTTATGAATGACCTTTGGGCCAAGTTTATTCTTGGTTAGTTTACAAAAAGGGGCTACATTTCGTGTTCGTCTGATAGGTACACGAAAGTTGATTTGTGACAATGTGGCCTCACATTGAAAATTACCTTTAATAATTTTGTGCAAGAAACGGAGATCACCGATGTAGCAACTAGGTGATTTTACATTCAATATTTTCATCAATTCCGCATTAGAGAACGCACGTAATTCTGGAACTCTGACCCTCACTATAGCAACAAAGGAATTTGTAATATTTTCTTACTTAGTAAGATGCGTGGGATATGCCATGGACCATAAAGGCGAGCAATATTCAATAGTAGGTGGCACATAGGACTTGTAAAAGAAGCTAAGCGCAGACTGATTTCGAATTTCTGTGAAGCGATAGAGCAAACCTCGTTCCTTATAGCACTTCGAATAGTATGAATAATGTATTCAGAAAAAGTGAGCTTGCTGTCAATAACAACACCAAGAAGGTCTCTGAAAGAAGGAACAGAATTTACATTTATATTTTAATGGTCTATGAGTGATGGATTATGTCTCTTTTCAGAATAATAGACAGAGCTACACATTTCTGAGGATTTGGCTTTAAATTTCAGGTATCGCACCATGTTACAAATTGAGATATGTCATCTTGAAAGTTTAAGGCATCGTGGATAGTAGAGATTTGTCTGTAAAGTTTACAGTAGTCGGCGAATAGGAGAATCTTGAGGAGTCTGAAAGAAACTTATGTAGGCCATCAACGGATAATAAAGACAATAAAGTACCTAGAGCATTCCCTTGAGGAACTCCAGAGAGAACAGGAATGATTCTCGAAAAAAGATCCAGAGACTATTACACGTTGTTGACTACTATGAATGTAATTCTTTAATAGTTGAAGTAGTTTGCCATGCATGGGATATTAGCAAAACTATGGGAAGCGAGTCGGTCAGAGTATAGTTTGAAGGCATCTTAGCAGAGGTTTCAGCAGTCACCAAGACAATGAATTACATGACTGAAAATGCGTAGTATAAAATTATACCATTCAATAGGATAGCCAAGGAGTCGATTTCACAAAATCCTAATCGTCTTTTCTGAGAAGGAAAACTCACAATTATATGTACAAAACTTTCTTGTGGTTCGCAAAATTTTACGGGGCCCCTTTTATCTGTATATTTAAACATTCTCAAGAACGTACACAGAGATGGACAGAAATGACGTCATAAGTCGAATATGCTATCGTTTGGTCTTCCTTTCCAGTCGTTGAGAGCATTATAGACAAAAGAACATGAATTTAATCGCTATAAATGTTTGGCGCTACTCGGAACAACCCCAAAAGAAACCTCGGAACACGTAATTTGATAATATTTGCAAAAGTAGATGCCTGAAATAGGTTGCGAACAACAAGAAAGAGTTTTGTACAAATAATTGCGAGTGGTAAGTAGAGGTGTGCAACGAGCGGATTTCGAGCTCTCGAAACACAAAAATACGTTTTCGAGGGAGCAGAGTAAGATCGAACAAAATCTGCTCGAAGAGATTTGTTCTAACAATTTTGATCGAAGTCTTGGATTCGAGCGCTGGAAACTTTTTCCAGCGCTCGAAATTCCTGGAGTTTCCTCTTCCCCTCCGTTTATATTGGTAAAGGACGTAATACACAATGTTGAAAACTGTGATACTATTATTCTTATCATAGTATAATTTCAACTTTATGGCTTTGATACAACAAATAATTAATTAATTACTAAAAAACTATTAACGTGATTCCATGGGTATTTTAACGCCATTTCTGAGAGCTCCAAGGGACGCTGACTACAATTCCGAGCCTAAAAATGTTAAAATTTGTAATCCAAAACCGCGGCTGCGCGAAACATCATCATAGTAAAAGATAGTCTGATTAGGGGGGGGGGGGTTCATTACCAAGACCAAAAATATACAATTTTGAAATCCAAGATGGCGGCAGCGCGAAATGTCACAATTGTTAAATTCATCAGAATTTCGTGAAATTTTATATGTGTGGGGACTTGAATTAGCTCTGAGTCCATTACCAAGGGCAAAAATATACACTTTTGAAATCCAAGATGGCGGCAGCGCGAAATGTCACAATTTTTAAGAATCATCAGAATTTCGTGAAATTTTATATGTGGGGGCTTGAAGGAACCCTGAGTCCATTACCGAATGTAAAAATATACACTGTTGAAATCCAAGATGGCGGCAGCGCGAAAGGTCAAATTATTAAAATCATCAGAATTTCGTGAAATTTTATATTTGGGGGCTTGAAGAAGCCCTGAGTGCATTACCGAGGTCAAAAAATACACTTTTTAAATCCAAGATGGCGGCAGCGCGAAATATCATAATTGCTAAAGTCATCAGTTTTCGTTAAATTTCATATGTGGGACTTCGAAGCGGTGCTGAATTCAATTCCGAAACTAAAATTGTTGAATTTTGCGAAATTTCAAAATTGTTGAAAATCGGATATTCGTTCGATTCCGTTGTCAATTAGTTACCGAAAATGGCGGCAGTTTGGAATGTGATAAAAGGTTCAAAATTATCAGATTTCTGTTAAATTCCATATGTGGGTGTTCCGAAGAACGCCGATTACGAATCCGAGCCTAAAAATGTTGAATTTTTAAATCCAATATGGCGGCAGCGCAAAATATGATAATTGTAAAAATATTTTGATTTTTCCCGAAATTTTAAATCCTGGTCTTTGAAGGCGTTCTGAGTTCGATTCCAGTTTCAAAAATGTTGAAATCCAAGAGGTCGGCAACCTGAAAAGTAATACATTCTTAAAAATTATCAGATTTTGTAAAATTTCATAACGCTGATTACGAATTCCAGCACAAACATATTGAATTTTCAAATCGAAGATGAAGGGGGCGAGAAATATTCTGATTGTTAAAAAAACATTCGATTTTCGTGAAAATTTATATTTGGGGCTTTCATGGGACGATGATTACGCATTTGAGACCAAAAAATAATAAAATGTGAAATCCAAAATGGTTGTAGTGCAAAATGTTACATTCTCTAGAAATTATACGACTTTGTGAAATTTCATATCCGAGGCTTTCAAGGGCCCGTGAGTTTGACCCGAGGCTAAAGTGTTTAAATTAAAAAATGAGCGCAAAATATTGTTATTGTTGAAAATAATCTAATTTCGTGGAATTTTCCCGGTGATTTCTGAGATTTCTGGGATGGATTCCAAGACTAAAATATTGAAATTATAAATTTACTCCAGTAGGACACAGACGCGTTTTGAATGTTAATTTTTGTTTTAATTCGTTGATTAACAGTTTTTGGTTAAAAATACTTTTAATTTTAATCATATTTCAACAAATGTTTGATACTGCAGTAGCATATTCAGGTTGGTCGGTTATGGGACAGATATCGTTCCAGATCTTAAATGCGGACGAGAGAGGGGCTCCGTTTGAGACCACGTCGATCGATGTGGGATCGAAATCGATTATCGGTATCACTAATTTACCTATTTTCTAAAACTATATTTTGCAAAGAATAAATCGATTTTACAAAACTTTTTTCGTAATGAATAAATTAAAATTAAAAATAGAGCACTCGTCATGGCATTATATAGATTCATGTCGTTAACCGATATCTATATTGATCAATGTCGGTCGATGTGGGCAAACCGATGTTTATTTAAGCAATTGTATATCCCTCTGGTGATAAAGTATAAAACTTCATGCTGTTGTCAACATGCGGGCAGCTTTGTTTGGTGACAAAGTTCTTCAAAATTTAAGCATGTTAAATTGCAGAAATAACATGTCGTTCGTGTAACAGAATACTAGAAGGACCCAAAAAATAAAGTGTTAAAGTTGATTGTGTTTTTTCCAAGTATTCTATGATCACTGTAAGTAAATAGACAAACCAACAAGATTTAAAGTAATATTAAGCTGGTTATAACACGCCATCAGAACCGGGATACATTTTTGTACACTTTTGTTTCATTTGTACGGTGGAAAGTAGCGTATTTTCTCAAGACATTGTGGTTGTTGAAATATTTTGAGATTTGAGATATTTTGATAAACTCGTATATATGGGTCAAAATTTTGGTTTATCACGTACTCTATGTTCATCTTGTCAAATTACTAACTTGTGCTAAGTTTTGTTAAGACATGTTGAAAGCTGAGAATTTGAGTTATTATGAACAACCCTCGTATATGAGGGTCAAAATTTTGTTTTTTAACGTACTCTATGTTATTTGTCCTGTCAAATTGCAAAATTGTGCAATGTTTTGTTGAGATATGTGAAAAATGGCGAATTTGCGATATTTGGACAAACCCTCGCATAAATGAGTCAAATTTTGGTTTCGGACGTACTCTTATGTTCTTCGACTTATTATATTAGGAAGATGTGGAGAGTTTTGTTGAGATTCGTTGAAAATTGCGGATTTGAGATATTTTGACCTACCCTTGTATATATAGATGAAATGTTGGTTTCGGACGTACTCCATACTCTTCGTCTTGTTAAATTACTAAGTTGTGCGAAGTTTCGTTGAGAGATGTTGAGAATTGTGGATTTGTGATATTTTGACCAACCCTCGTATATATATTTCAAATTTTGGTTTCGGACGTACTCTATGTTCTTCGTCTTGTCAAATTACTAAGTTGTGCGAAGTTTCGTTTAGATATGTTGAACATTGTGGATTTGTGATATTTTGACCAACCCTCGTATATATATTTCATATTTTGGTTTCGGACGTACTCTATGTTCTTCGTCTTGTCAAATTACTAAGTTGTGCGAAGTTTCGTTGAGATATGTTAAAATTGTGGATTTATGATATTTTTGGACCAACCCTCGTATATATATTTCATATTTTGGTTTCGGACATACTCTATGTTCTTCGTCTTGTCAAATTACTAAGTTGTGCAAGTTTCGTTGAGATATGTTGAAAATAGTGGATTTATGATATTTTGACCAACCCTCGTATATATATTTCAAATTTTGGTTTCGGACGTACTCTATGTTCTTAGACTTGTCAAATTACTAAGTCGTGCGAAGTTTCGTTGAGATATGTTGAAAATTGTGGATTTATGATATTTTGACCAACCCTCGTATATATATTTCAAATTTTGGTTTTGGACGTACTCTATGTTCTTCGTTTTGTCAAATTACTAAGTTGTGCGAAGTTTCGTTGAGATATGTCGAAAATTGTGAATCTACCTTATTTTGACCAATTCTCGTATATATGGTTCAACATCGTGGTTTCGTATATAGTCTATTCCAGTTCAAAGGTTTTTGTTAGATAACCCATTGTTATTATTAGGTTAGTTGGCAACACTGAACCTTCTTTAACCAGTTACAGGAATATAAAGACAAAAATGTAATCTGATGACGTAATTCGAGCAGGCACTCCGCTTGAACAATTCGAGCGTTCGAAAATGTTTCGAGCGCTCGAAAAATATTCACGCTCGAAGTTGCTCGAAGTGGATTTTTTCCAGTTCTCCCACGTTTCGAGCGTGACTGCTTTGGGCTTCGGATTTCGAGCGCTCGAAATCCGCTAGATGCACAGCTCTAGTGGTAAGCATTATCATAAATCAAACTCACAAATTCTTAATGTTTCCTTGTGAGATTTTGGATGACAAATGGAGAATACTAAGCGATTGAAAAGTACTTACTATATTTAGAGTAGAAGCCATAGCTTTCTTCATTGTTTAAGACAATGATGAATCTGAGTTATGGGTAAAAGCGTTCTGTCAGTATGGTTGTCTATGTTACCACCGTGACTTTGAAGGTATACATGTTGGATTGTTCTAAAAAAATTAAGTGTTAAGGTACATAAAATACCATCTTAGGACAGAGTTTCATGACTCAAAATTTCAAAGTTTACGGACGAATCATTTTTCTTGTATATGTAACCAATTAAATGCAGATTTTACAATGGACCAACTCAGTTGCATTTTAATTTTATCTATGTCCTTTAGACATATCAGGATCAGACCGAATGATAAACTCAGGTTATGAAACAATGTTTTATTCATATGTTTATTTTACTAGGGAACAATTTTCGGATACAGAAGCTTCTAGTTTGAACATCCTTTGTGTGCTTTAAATTTCACGTTTCATTAAGTTAACACTATTAGTTGATAGTTTTCATTCCACAGTGAATAATAGAACCGAATTCAACTTCATCCGTTATATAGATCATGGCCAATTAATGTGCCTAAATGTTGTCTCAAAACTCTTAAAGCCTAAAAGATAAGAACAAAACCATATTTAACATAATCATGATATACTTCCTGTTGCATAGAAATAGATTGCACTTAAAGTTTATTTAATTTATTCAGTGAAAAGCAGCCTAGAATACTCCATTTGTCCCCTACGTGGGCTCTTCCATCTTACATTCTTGATACATTGTTTTCTGCACAATTCTTAAGCGCTTTTAAAAATTATTTTTAAATGTTAATTCAATTGCGAGAATAATCTGAAAATTACAAACAAAAATAATTAAATCCAGGTCGTAAATTGATATAAAACTTGTCCCCTCCGTGAACAGACAAGATGCTTCTAAAACATTTCACCGGAGTGTGATACTGGTGCTTAAACTCGGTAGAGTAAGGGACGAGTACGCCATCTTTGTGATGCCTAAACAATCTTGATTTTCAGTGCCTATTTTACGCTTTAAAGATTTAAAGACTTCTGAATCGGCTTGAAGTCGAAATCAGTCAGTTCATTTTCTGGACAGTTTGTAAAATGTTAGATTTTTTAATGTGTTTATAATAAAAATATTACTTATATGAAAATTAAGGAGGTCTTTAAAGAGATAAGGAGTGCCTAGCGTTTTTAGTAAGAGTTTCAAAATTAAAAGCAGGTATTTTGGATGTCTTCTACGTGGACAACGTCATTCCAGATAGAAACCATTGCTGTCCACATAGTAGACAGTTTACGTAGTGAAATAAAGAATGCTGAAATAACTCTTCTCTGAAATCCAGTAAGGTTATGATATATTAAAACTTCTAGACATTCATTACAGAAATACAGATCAATTTCAGTAAACCGTATCGTCCTCTCCGTGGACAACGATTTGTACCTTTAAACAATTTTGTAATATACCTCGTAAATAATACACGCGTACATATCACATTAGAAAAGCCATGTGTACACTCTGCATGCATCGACCGACTACTACGTGAGCATGACTAGTTTTTTTTTAAAAAAAAAAGCTTGGACCAACTGGACTATGCGGCCAGCTACATTTTTTTAAATAATTAGAAATGAAAATGATAAATTTTATCTTATCAAGAGGTGCCAGTAAAATAAGTACTTCTAAAACAATACTCAAAATAATTTTTCAGAAATTTCTCAGAAACGTTTATCAATATTTCCCGCCCGTTTAGGTACATTAATTTGGCAACGAACCACGTAGGAAAAGAAATATGCTAGGTGAGGAACAAAAGTTCTCACTCTTTTTAGTTCTCAACGAAGTAGTTTATTGCAATAATTCCGAAACATGTAAACTTTAGTTTCCAGAGCATGAAACACTTTGATAGTTTTAAGTCTACCACTCAATTCTTTTCGACCTAGTCTAAGTCTTAAATTACCTTCAATGGTAATATGTTTTGTGTGATGTGGTGTTTGAAATGTCTCAAATATTACCCTAGATACGTTGTAAGAGAATTCTTGAATCTCATCATCATTATCGCACTGAAGTTGAAAGCCTAAACATCTAAAGTATAGAACAAGCTCTCAAAGATAATGTATGTACCTTCGACAGATATTGTTTTCTATTCTAAATAATAAATTTTTCAAATTAGTTACATTAATATTAAAAGAAAAATACTTCAAATATTTGAGACTAAGTCTTTAATTCTCGCTTGACTTTTTACAATATGATAAATGAAATACACATTACATTGCACAGTAACTGTTTCGAATCCAGACAAAAGCATAGTACGAAGTTCACTTAAATATTTCATATTTCATTTTAGATAATTTTGATACCTCATACAAATAGTTAATTTAATAGTATAGCCCTCAAGCCTTACTTTAATATTTCTATATTAGATTCTTTTGCAGTATGACAAGTACATTTGTATCTGTATTTGTTAAAACGACATCAGTCATGAAAATTAAATTAGTGGGAAACTGAAAAAGGTCTAAAATTCATGCCCAACGGCGCTGGTAAACTTGTAACATGAAGCTTTATGGTCAGAATGCTGCCTTCGATAAAAGACAATATTAATTCACATATAGATGTGTTTGTGTTTAAGTTTAAATGTGTATGACTGACATTGTTTTAGCAATTGAGAGAGATTAGGAGATTTCAACTTCCTTGTGGAATTTAGTGGCTTTATTTTGGTTGAAGTACAGAACTAATTAAGTGATAATTGCTTTATAAGCATAAGAGCTGACGATAACAAGTTTCAGTGATGTCAAAATTTCAGGGGAGGAGACAGAAGCTGTCAAAATCAACCATGGTATGGACATGCATTAATGTTTTCTGAAGATCTCTACCAAACGATATGAAATAACTCGAATTCAACGGTAGAGGAATTAGTGGAAATTTTCCAGATACACAGGACAACAGTCGAAAGAGCTCAAATCGCTGGGTTTCACTACAAATTTCGATCGTTAGGTTCCACATCAGCTTAGTGTAACTCAACTGGACGGGCGCGTAGCGACCTGTGTTTCTTTGATTTTCCGGCACAAAAATGATCGGTTGTTGACAAATATTGTCCCGGGATTTGTCTGTGTTCCCATCTTTGCAGACTTTTCATTAGTTCGCTTTCGCTTGTGGCGTTCTCAAATCTTGCAACGTTAATTCAACTCATTTCCCGATGCTATACCGTATAATGATGAAATTTTGCATAGCGACGTACGCCGAGCGACAATACAAAATTCCATTTTAAAACGAAATAAAGATCATTAGTTTATTAAGATTGGACGATAACTTTTGGAACTTGTAGTGCAAATTACCTTACAACAGTGTTCAGAAAATAGACATAAAACGCCAATACATTTAGATTAGGTTTTTATAGTTTTGATCAGATAGTAATATCGAATGGTCACAAAACACATTCATGCTGGCTTATTGGATCCATAGTGACATGTACACATAACCCATAGACATTAGGTTGTTCGACCTAAACATCCTTTCCATAATTAGAGCTTAGACAAAAAAAATTCTGGCAAGACTAAAAGCAGATGGTTAGGTGAATTTCACCTACAGTAACAAGCAGCTAGAATGTGAATTAATATGTATGTGGAACACAACCTACCATCAAACAAGGTAATATATGCTTTAATTTATAGTTTTATAGCGATCATTAAATTCGAATTCGTAACATTAATGGTGGTTACTAAAACATTCAAACTTGAGTGAACAAACATCGAAATTTTTCGTACTTTGATTGAACTTTAAATAAGTAACACAAATGAAGATACACAATGCAATATCATAACTTGTACTAGTGCTGTCAATTGTCTCCCCTGTGTAAGGTTACCAACTGGAAAGTGTCCAATGCAGGACAAAACTCTGAAAAAAGGAGTACGTTTTGAAAAAAAATGCCGGACAAAATTAATTTTCAGCAATGAACACTTTTTCTTCGCAGAATCACGTTCATTATGTACCATCTTTATCTAGTAGTTAATGTTTTGGAGAGGTTAAATGACATAAACAATTATTGCTGATGTCCTAGTACTTACCAATTTCCTGTACTTCTTCGCAACTTCGCGAACGGAGATAAAATTAGTCGACAGTACAACCAACCACGCACCTTGGCGACAAATTACCGCTCGTCACTTTAAAGTATACCGTAAATAACACAAACCATGCAAATTTAGATGTAGTAATGTCTTGATCATTTTATTTTTAAATTGCTGGGCTTTTTCAAGAAAAAGATAAATGCCGGACTGACATTTCTAAAAAAACGTTAAAAATCCGGACATGTCTGGTAAAAACGGACTGTTGGTAGCTCTACCCATGTAGGAGAAGAATTTAAAATCTCATAGTTATCAGCTCGGTCGTTCAGCTTCATAAGTAAAACGTCTCTCCTTTTCTTCCACAGGCGAAACTAAATATTAACGGGAGATCAGAATAGAATCACAGCAACTTATTCCTGAAAGTTCAATTTTCCGTTAATATCGCTGATCATGAATCTCCCTCATGATTCTCATGAATATATTTCCAAATCTCTCTAAAATTCAAATACTTTCCAAATCTTCGTATAGTCGAATAAGAAGAGCGATTGAAATTAAAGCTAAACTAATTAAATAGCATTATGAACTAAGTCATTTTTCTGAATTCAGTAAATATTAAAAGCGTATCCCACAAATTATTTATTAAATTAAATTTTCAGCTATACGTAGCGATTATAACTACCATCTAACGGCTTATTCTAAACTAAAATCTATGCGTTTAAGAAGTTCAACAGATGCCGCACAAGTATATATGAAACAGCTCGCTATCGCATATGCTACAAAGTCGAATAGCCTCATGTACTTTGGTATTAATTGATTGTAATATTCCTTGTCCTTATTCCTTATTTTTATTCCATGTTATTGGTGACATTACATTAACTCCAGCCTCGCGTATGTATCAACAGCGGAATTGATGCCCGTTAATTAGTATATCGTATGCATGGACGTAGTAACTTCTCTTCATCTTGTTAATGTTCTTGTAGAGGAGTAGGTCTGAATACGACCTACCACTTTTATTTTTCTAATATCTCAATAATGTTTCAAGGAATATACTAAAGATCAACTGCAAATAGATCTGCGATATATTTACTTTATAATGTAGTTGCAAATAGGTCTGCGATATATTTACTTTATAATGTAGTTGCAAATAGGTCTGCGATATATTTACTTTATAATGTAGTTGCAAATTTAGCTTAGAAACCCACGACTATGATATTAACACATATTTTACAGAGATGTCATAATCTTGACTTTAAATATGGGATACCCATTAAAGTTACCTTAAATAATTAAAAAGAAATTTTAACAGTACAAAATAATGTTCAAACGTGATATAGTGATGATAAAAGTTTATTTACAAAAGTCAGAGTTAGTCCTCCTTTTCTGCACCAGCGCTTTCTTTATGTGCTCACTCGAACACATGATACACATAACTATTATGTTTCCCTGTGTGTTCAGAAAATATTCTGTCGCAGAATGTGCAATCCGTATCTTAATTATCTGCCTTTCCTTGTGCAGCTGGCGTATCAAAGTAACAGTATTCATCATCACAAGGATCTACACCAGAAAACATCATCCTGGATTCTTCTGAATCTGTTTCTTGTCTTGTGAGTTCTAAAGTTTCTTTTTGCCTTTCCGTTCAGGTAGATTCCATTTCTTTCAGCTCATTGCTCAACTTAAATAAAATATAATGTCTTCTGGCATTTACTAGATTCCTACTTTTCCAAGGAAGCCATAATTGTGGTTATCCGTTATAACAGTTGCACGTTCTCGTTTTCTAATTCGATTACTGACCTTTTTCTTTATAACAGAAAGTGCTGAAATATGAAATGTACTTACTATGTTTGAAATTCCAAGTACTGTGAATGAAGATGCAAGTAGGCAAGTTAGCTAATATTTAGACTATTCATAGGGATTGCTTCGTGAAGCAACAGAAGTCAATATGCAATATTATGTATTATTTGTTTTAAACCGACAACGAGTGCTGTCTCCGAGAAATATAACTTACCTTATAACACATTTCATACTTGGTTTTATTGTAGTTAAAAAGCTGAAATAGAAATGCCTGATAAAACATTACCACTGTTGAAAACAGGCACAACATACAAATAAATAAACCACAGCCAACTCTTTGTCACCAACTGAATTACACCACAACCTCCGTCCTTGGGGAACTGTTGCACGCTTTCGTCACCAGTCAGCAATACTACACAAGCATTATACAAGTCTAAAACGTGTACTAGGCCGCATTTGGACCATAGCCCATATTTAGACCTCCTCCTCTACTGTTGTCTTACTTTCATATATTTGTTTCATTCCATTAATTCACCTTCTTTATTATGAACGAACCACAGTTGAATCCTTTTGATTGTAGTCTTTTGTAAACACCTTCCTAAGTATGTAATTTTAACAATGTACTTGGTGCTTTCTGGATCTAAACTTCTGACGTCGCTAATTTCAACAGAATTTAAATGATGGTAAGATTAATGTTTGCACATGAAAAGACTGGTGTAGGCTATTTCTTGAAGTATAAGAACCTAATGTCTTATTGATATAGTCCTATGACAATATAGTCATAGTCCTAAACTGATGGAAATAATACCAGATAACCAAATATCTACCATAACACATTCACTACTCATAACCCATTACTTCTCAGTCATCTTCATTAGTTAGCTCCTGAGCTTCCCAGCACTCGAGAAATTCTTTCTCTTCATTGATTTTATGCCAATAATGATGTGACACAATATTAAGTACATATACAAGAACGGTGATGCTGAACAGAATAGGGAATCCAATCAGTGAAGCTCGGTCAGTAAGTCCCCAGGCGGATGTTCGGCCTCTCATCATAAAGTTTTTACATGTTGACAGTAGTTTACAACAGCTCTTCGTTGGCCTTAAAACCTTAAAGAAGAGAAAGAAATATAAATAAGATTATAGTACAAACAATTCCTTTAAAATATTAAATGAACATTCTTAACAATTTTGACACTATTCTATTAATTAAGCTTTTGGTTTTGTTACCCCTTTGAGCTAGCCATAATCTATATGTTAAAGTGAATGAATGGATATAAAATTAAAACAATATACTCATGGGGTATCAGTAAAGCAAATTGTTCTACACAAAAATAATAATATGTTAACATCCCCACTTCGGAGGCTGAGTAGCTAACGACGTATCTGCAAACACATACTTCCGGGTAGCATCAAATATTCGAGAATATAATTTTCAATATTTCTTTGTGAATTCGTCAGGTTATCTAAAATTTAAGAAACATGTTAATTGCTCGGTTTGAACTTCAGCCAACAGGTGATATACAAGCGATGCCTTTAATTAGAATAAGACTATTTAGGAATGTAGCAATGCTATAGTATTAATTATTCGTTATTAGGCAATCCAGTACATTTAAGAGATTTTAATTTTCTGTTCTACCTGTTCGTCTTTACGCAGCTAGCACTTCAAATAAAGGAGCAAGTCGTGTCTTGTTAACGTAGGAACGTCACAACATTTTTCATAGGATATTATTGTTGTATATGCACTGCTGTGAAACTGCACATGTATCACTCGGAATTTCACTTTCTGTACTCATAGTTTCTCTAGTTTATTCACCTTCATTTCCAAACCTCATTTAAATTACCGAATTTTCAATTGCGAGCTTTCTTAACCATATGCGTATGTGGTTACATCCGTGTTAACAACACGTTCATCACTTCTACAATTTGTTCTTTGTTCAAGGTTATTAATTTTTAAACATTGTTCAAGGACAAGGAACGTCAGGTTACACGCATAGTTTAACATTACCAAATTCTGAGGATCAACCTAATTTTGCAGTATGAATTTAATTTTTGTTTTATTTTCTTTCTTGAATAAACGTATATATTGGCCTAATCCCGTCACGTTTGATGAGTGATGACCTAAAACACTGCTTCTTATGTCTTTTCGGAGCTGCGAACCCCTTTAAAAATCTGATGTATAATGCAGTGGTTATGTTATGATCCGTGAGTCTGTAATATGTTCCTTTGGCAATGATCACACCCGACGTATACTAAAGCAATTCCAAGTAAAATAAATAATGTACTTAATTTTTAATGAATAAATGGCAAAGGTCAGGGATAGATAGATGCAGGTATCATGAATATTTTCCTTGTCTGGATGTGGAAGCGAATGAAAAACCACAACATTTTCTCCTAGTTTTAGGCAAAATATAATGCTGATTAGTGTGTCCCAGGACAAAATATTTCCAAGGTAAACTATAGCTTTATTCAGTTTTCCAGGAGAAGTTATAGCACAAAGAAATAAATTAAATAGAGCAGAAGGAAATAAGAGCAAATCAGAGAATACAAGATTAAATGTCGGAACATGGAATATCAGGTTACTGCCGGAAACAGGGAAGTGAGAATACCTGAAAAACAAAATTAAGATAAGTAGAATAAAGTCAGTAACCTTTGAGAAGTAACACTCAAGAAATAGTTTAAATTCGAGATGATGAACATAGGATTTACTATTTGGGATCAAAGGATGTGATTATAACACACATATACATGGCTACCACTAAACACAATGAAGAAGAATTAATCTACGAATATTTGAGGGATTTGACTCAAAGAAAAAAAATCCCTTTCGGTAGGCCTACAGACTGAGGTAGATCTCGAAGTTTTTTTTATTTTCAAAAATCCAAATCTCGCCTTATATGAGAGCTATCGAGAAACTATTTATTGTTTTGTAGATTATTCATCAAGAGCTGTTCAACGATACCTCACAAGACATATATATATATATATATATACTCGCTTTGTTTCGCTTGAAGCGCTGCCCCCAGATCCCCGTAGGGGGTTCACCCCCCAACTTTAGTGCTTTTGAGAGTATGCGCCTCCTTTATCTTAACCAAAATCGCACTGCAGCACTACACCACCATGGTATCCATCTGTACCCTCCCACGGAGGGCTGCGCCTCCAAAAGTAAGGTTTGGTCATACACATTCAAAGAAAATTTCGTTTCTCTACCTTCAATGATTTGGAAATTTGGTTTTTGGGGCGGCCATTTTGAATCCAAGTTGACGACTTTTTGAAAGTTTTCTCATATTATCGTGATCCTATTCGTGATGATACAACTTCAAGTAAAATTTCACTTATCCAGCTCACACGGTGTGCAAAATGGGATTTTGGGCGGTCATTTTTGATCCAAGATGGCAACTTTTCCCAAATGTTGTAATATTTCCCTAAACTACTCGTCATAACGCACCTTTATGCCAAATTTCGTATCTCTAGCTCAAACGGTGTGGAAAATGTTTTTAAGTCCGCCATTTTGGATCCAAGATGGCGTCTTTGGATACATCATGTAATATTTTAGTAACATACAAATGATAATGTATAGTGTTACCAAATTTGATATTTCTAGCTGCAGCCGTTTAGGCTGTGTATTCTATACAACAATGGGTTCAGCGGCCATTTTGAATCCAAGATGGCAACTTTTTCAACATTTCGTCATACTTTCTTGAACTACTAGTGACAATACACCTTTATGTCAAATTTCGTATCTCTAGCTTAAACGATATGGAAAATAAATTTCTTACTTCCGCTATTTTGGATCCAAGATGGCGTCTTTGAACTCATTAGGTAAAATTTTCGTAATCAAAAATTGATGTACCTTTATGTCAAATTTGATTTCAATTGCCCCAGCAGTTTAGGCTGTGTAGTCTATAAAACAATGGGTTCGGTGGCCATTTTGGATCCAAGATGGCGACCGATTTTGCTCATTAACGAACTTAACCGAGCTATTAAGCCTAGAAGCAACATATAAAATTTGGTTCAACTATCTTCAAAATTGTGGCCGCTAGCGTGTTAATATATATATATATATATATACTTTCATATCGTATCGATCTCAATAGGTATATTTTTCTTCGAAATCTACCTAAAAAGATGGGTGCAACCATTGTACTGATGGGCGATTTATATGCAATGGTATGTAAAGGAGATGATGGAGAAACGATAGGGAAACAAGGGCTTTGAAGAAGAAATCGAATAAACCAAAGATTATTTGTTTTGTAACCAACACACAATGGTGGTAGGAAACATGTAGTTTAAAGATCATGAAAGAGAAAGATACGCTTATATGCGCCCAAATAATGAAAGGCTTCAGATCCACTACGTAGTAATTCAGGACAGATTTAGATATTAGTTAGCAGAAATACAGAAAAATGAATGTTTGAAATTGTGAAGTTTAAGAACGATGAAATGAAAAATATCGTAATGTTCTTTCGGTTTAGTCTAAAGTGTGCCTTTTAGGTATGGCTTATTGATACACGAGATTGGTGTTTCCTGCCCATAACCAGTTTTTGTTACGAAAGTGTACAAGTTCTAAGTTAGTAAAAATACCGTTCCGTACAAAACGAAGTTTCAACAAATATGTTGAAAGTAAGTTATACAATAACTTAATGCTTTCTTCTTTTGAGCTTACGCCTCTGTTAAGCAAGAGTTAGAATGAGGGATAACACAGGTCCACATTAAACTGAGTGTGGGAAGGAGGCCTCGTATAGAAGCAAGTATTTTGCTCCACCGAGCTAACGGAAGCAGACTCGAGTCCGAGGTAGCACACCAGCCCAGTGCAAACTGAATGTCTTAAGGCTTAGAAGGAAGCACACCAGTCCGATACTAACTGAATATGCTGATTTGTGTTCCAACCCAGAGCTAGTCAAGAACGGGAAGATGGAAAAGAATCGGCCACCCGGACGAGTGTTACTGGTTGCAGCGATGTCCGAATATTTATAGGTGTCCTGAAGGGTGGGGTCCTCCGATTCCTTCGGACTGTGACGCAAGCTCCAACTTCCGTTCTTTTCCACGAAAATCACATTAAGATTATTTCTATTTGGAAACACGTTTCTTAGATTGAAAGTTAAGAAATATAGTATTACTTATAATTATTATTTTACTATCAATATATTATTACTATGCAATACATGGTTAAAGCATGTACATTCTTGTGAAGAAAAGTTAGGAATATTCTGTAAGTTTATTCCTAATATAGTGGACTACAGAATAGGCAAAAGCGAAATATGCCATTTGTATAAAATGTATAGAACTCAAATTGATCCTTCAAAACCATATCCTCACCTGGAAACATCGCCGAGCCAGCAGGCCTAGAACTCTTGCTCCTTTCCAACAAGACAAAGAGAACGTACCAAGATATGAGACAGGTATTTTGAGAATCCGTAGTTCAATATTGTTCTCTTTTACTTTAATACCAGGTGTCCAACTAAATTTGTGCCGTTGAGCAACACGCCGCTTCGTGTCCCCCTCTAACACTCGGAGATGACGTAGTAAGTAGTTGTGTGTGCTCTTGTCTGAAAGCTTAGTCACTGGCACGTCTGCTATCGTAGAGAACACGTTGCAGTTAGTCGTGTGAGTGGAGATATTCAGTGTGAACTATGGCTGTGTCAAACGCAGTGATTACGGCCTGTTTACTCTACAAGTTCAAATTGGGCCCAAAAGGTACTGAAGCAGCAAGAAAAATATGATCGGCATTCGGAGAGGCTACAGTTAGCGAACGCACCGCACGTAAGTTGGCCCAACCACTATTTTTTGTTTTTTTGGGTTTATCCGAGAGTGCACAAAATATGAGATAGTGTGCACAAATTAGCACAAAATATGGGATAGTGTGCAGAAATTAGCACAAAATATGCACAAAATCTTAGAGTGGTTTTTATTCCGATAGCTTGATGTGATTGGGCCTGCCTGAAGTTGGCCCAACCACATTGTTTTCGATATCTGGGCTAAACCGAGCGTGCACAAAATATGGGATAGTGTGCACAAATTAGCACAAAATATGCACAAAATATGGGATAGTGTGCAGAAATTAGCACAAAATATGCACAAAATCTTGGAGTGGTTTTTATTCCGATTGCTTGATGTGATTGGGCCTGCCTGATGTTGGCCCAACCACATTGTTTTCGATATCTGGGCTAAACCGAGCGTGCACAAAAGATGGGATAGTGTGCACAAATTAGCACAAAACATGCACCAAATCTTGGAGTGGTTTCTATTCCGATAGCTTGATGTGATTGGGCCTACCTGAAGTTGGCCCAACCACATTGTTTTCGATTTCTGGGCTAAACCAAGCGTGCACAAAATATGGGATAGTGTGCACAAATTAGCACAAGATATGCACAAAATCTTGGTGTGGTTTTGGTCTGAAAAGCTAGATGTGGTTGGGCCAACTTCACGTATCTAATATTTGATAATTCTAGATAAAAGTTATCCAAGTAATCAATATACGTATTATCCCAGTTATCCGGATATTCGAATCGTGCATTTCCAAAACATTGTAAATGCCATTGTTTGGAAAATGCATATAAGTTGTAAATGTCATGTTTCACAATGGCAAAGCATATCTCTACCTACCGCTGACTCTAGTTGTGTAAATACGAACTCTTGTCTTACGTTATAAATACATTTTCATTCCATATACATGTGTTTTTCCTTTCTTCTGTAACATTTTGTTTTTGGCAC
Source organism: Lepisma saccharinum (assembly GCA_022664845.1). Lineage (NCBI taxonomy): Eukaryota > Metazoa > Arthropoda > Insecta > Zygentoma > Lepismatidae > Lepisma > Lepisma saccharinum. The sequence continues at coordinate 16,725 of JAGDQP010015056.1, read as the reverse complement.
TTACAACGTTTTAAAAATGCACGATTCATTTATATTCGACGGGAAAGTATCATTCAAGCTATATAACCAAGATAATTTAGTTATATTGCAGAGTTACTTCCGGATACTCTGCCCGCGAAAATGTTAATTTGAAAACGGCCAAAAACGCTTGACGGCCAAGAAGGGACACATTTGACATGGCAAAATTTCGTGGCTTTGGACAACTTTTCATAACTACTCGAACTCAAAAATGTAGAAACTGATATAATATATTTATTCTTTGTTTTGCAAAAAAAGGCCTTTTAGGGGTCCAGGGGCCCCGTTAAATATTGTTTTAGGACGGCCATATTTGGCATGGCTTTATTTGGTACCAATGCACAACTGTTGATGCCAACTCGAACCCCAATATCTGAAAACAAAATTCGACCCATCCTACTATCCATCTGAAATATGCTACAGTATGCACGCTAATGAATCAAATAGATATTGATCCATTTGATACTGGGATCCATTTGAAACATTCTTTCTGGCTGACTAAAAATATGATGAGTCATAGATTCATATGTTGTAAAGCAGTTGTACGTAAAGTTCTCCTACAATATCGATTTATTGTTGTCATTTCAGGCAACATATTTGATATTTTAATGTAATTGGCAGTATTCCAAAAATTTTAGGCTATAAAAGCATTTCAATATCCAATAGAAATATAATTGTTACGCTACATTGTAGCAACAGAAATAAATAAAAATCATGTAATTTCAGAAGGTTATGAAAATCGAGCCAAAGTAAACATGGGGAATGTAAAAATACAGATTCTTACACTTTGCCACAAATACTAGACACCGCACTTAATTTCAGGTTTGAATCTCGACTGAGGCATGAAGAGGAGGGTTTTATAAAGTAGTTACAATCATATTGGGATGGATCTTATTCTTAGTTACTGAAATAACCTAACATATTACTAGATTATATTGAAGTCTGTACTTGTGGAATGTATTCACAGTATTGTTGCACGATTCGACGTGGTATGTCCCAGTTGTATTTACCAGTGCAATAAGAAATATAATTACCACAATGTTCATATATTATTTCAGATGGAGGAACAGACGAAGTATGTCATTTTCATTGGCGGAAAAAAAGAACAGTCAGGAAACGAGAGATTCAACTTCGGATGTACTACGTAAAAATATGTTCCAACCCAGAACCAATTTATATGGAAGATAGTAAGTGTTAAATTTTGTTCCTCAATTATTATGTATGAGTATTATTGATAGAAACAAACTGTTCTTCTAAAACAAGGAAACAGACTACAGAGGGTGAGTACTCACAAAAAAATTAAAGTTGTTACGAAGATCATAAGTAGAAACATGTATAGTTTTTGTGTTGGAGACACACAGTTACAGTGCTGCATCATCACAAACATAAATAACTCCATAAATAATGAATTAAAATCTTTGGAGAAAAGTGTAGGATTAGTAAATGAGAATCGACATTATACTTAATCATAAATCTATTTAAATTCTGATTCAGATATTGCAAACGAAAGGGATTCCCACAATTCAAGAAATTGATGATGCACAGTAGATAATGATATAACCGCTTTCTACATTAAATTCGTTAATCATAGAGGCATCTTTTTTGAATATTTAGGATATTTCTTCGTCATATTACTTGACCTATCTGATTAAAGTCTTTACTTGCAAATTTAAATAATTTTCTCAATTGAGTACATAAGCCCTTACAAAAGGGTAAGCAAAAAAATAAATGCATTTTGAGAAAAACAAAGAAGCAAATTCAATACATAAATCGAAACGTTTTTTGAAAACATATTATTTCGAATATATATTGTCTATTAGCCTGATCCATTTAATTTTAAACATTATAACCACAATACTTACTAATACGGTAATGTAAACTTACGAAATTGGGTAAGTGTCAAGTGTCATCCGTCTTTCCATTACGGAGGTAATTACTTGAAACAAACTTGGTCACAATGGTTCGTGGTGTTCTCATATCTTGCAACGTTAATTTAACTCATTTCCCGACATCACACAATGATGAAATTTGGCACAACGACGTAAGTTGGGTGACAATACAATATTGCATTGTTACTTTCATATATTTATATATTTTAAAATCATATTTTAATATTTTACTATGGAATTCTTTATCCTAAAATAAATACCAGCCTCCAACGACGTTGCTTTTGACTGGTTGCAGAACACTTTAGGATTTACACCATAAAATATAAGCTTGAGAAAAAGTATCCGATCACTGAATTAACTGGAAAAAATAATAAAACTTTTTAAATACATACATTTTTCAACAGTTCCTACTAAAATGTAAAAGAATAATGTTATTTATGCAGTCGAAAAAGAAAAGCATGGGTTGCACCAATTGAAGAATTTATAAAGTGACTGTATATGACAGCGTGTCCCATGCTTCTCTTTTTAGTCACGCATAAAATATCCTTTTTTACTTTTTAGTAAGAACTGTTTAAGAAAAGTATATATTAAAAAGTTTATTATTATTTTTTTATATTTTTCTTGATGGAACCGCCATGTCAGAGAAATGCAACCATTAACATAATTTGGCCAACTACGTAGATAACTTTTTTTAAAATCTTCATAATCATATGTTTTGATCACGAATATTACATTTGTTTTCCCGTAATGTAATCGATTCACAGGAAATGAATCTGTCACCGCTATAGCCATAGCAAAACTGGTGATAGCGTATTAATGCGAGTTCCAAAATTTGTGTAAACTTTACATCTATACGCAGAACTGAATTCAGAACTCACCATGGAAGCATACATAGGAAACTTTTATTGTCAAGTAACTGTCTGTAGACAGATTATGTACGCCATCATTGTCTGAGAGCATTGAGCGTTGTGATGTATATACTACAAGATAATTACATATGAAATTAATAGCACTGAGCAGTTGAACATCTTTTCCGCTTATGGCAGGAAGTATTCATTGCATTAAACACCACACATGGTATCCTGTCATTGGTGGATCCCATCGACATTATTTCTTCTTCATTGTTTCGATGTCCTTATGCACGCGTTTACTATGCTTGTCGCTTACATCACACAAGTTCGTTTTGAACACATCAAGATTTGAGTGAATGAAATACACCTTCACAGACGTCTTAAGTCTGCAGCGTTTGTTCGACAACATCCTTATAATTAGGTATCTTATTTCTGTATTGTTTGTAGAACATCTACAAGACAAAAGTAGCTGTCATGATAATGATTGAATGGTTCTTCTTTAAGGCTTATACAGCTTCCACACTCGTAGCAGAATGGGGCTGGAGAGAGTTTGTAATGTGGAGAAGTTGACATGATTAACACCAGCCAAAACGTCAAGTCCTGCTTAGTCACCTTAGGTTACTAAGCGACATTTTCACGTGGCGGTCAACTCCTAAACTGAGATGATGGTACTACATTTAGCAATAGCGAATGAACTAGAAACATTGCCAGGGTTCGGTGCAGCAGAACTGAAGTGAATAAGACAGATATCCTATTGAGTAAAGTTAAAAAAAATATCAATCATTTGTTCAACTGTGCCTAACAGCATGTACGTTGAAGATATAAAAAAATTGCAATCTTTTCTGAAATATCGACATTTGAACGAATGTAAATCAACGGATTCGGTTTCAGCTCATTCCAATCATTAAAGACACACCAAAAATTAAAATGAAGGTTTTCCTCTTGCGCAGTGTTAATTAAGCTTTCAATTTCTGAGCGTTCAAATATTTCTAGCAAATCGGAACACAAATTCCTGTAAAATGTCCTGTGCTCTTTAATTTGTAAATACCATAGACACCAGAAGACTTATTTGCTTGATAAACCGCTTACTTGAAGCTAAACATTTTGTAGAATATCTACAACAATATCGTCTTTAAAAATAGAAGGCTACTTCCATTTTCTAGCTTTATTGAGTCCTTTTCCAATGCAAACAGCTCTGGAAAACATATTCCGTATTCACAGTGCTAAGATACCTTTGACGTTTCTAGTACTTATCAAATTACAAACTATCTTCTGAATAATAGAAACGGACCATAAGTTTTAATTTTTAGAACGGTAAATAGTTGATATAACTCGCTTTTGGACTTTCACAAGTTTTCGCAGATTTTTGGGAATGCAACTTTTTTAACGTTATTTCTTTTCTTTATCAGTGAAAAATCCGCATCACAACGCATGAAACTGGATCCACTGTCGATACATTTATGGCATATTTAATAAAACGTATTGAATTTTGTCCAATGCGATTATCACTTCAAAGGCTCATCTTGGTTTCATGAATAAGGAATTCATTCACTATTTTCAAGGACTATGACACAATTTCATTACTCGCAATGCCCTCATACCAAATACTTTGAGAATAAGTTGTGATATTATAAATAAGAAACCAAAATTTGAATAAGGTAATATGATTTTTATAAACCATCTGTGAATGACCATTATTAAACTCTGTTTACTTCCGGAGTATTACAATCTCTCCTTTTCTGAACTGGATATCTACAGACATAACATATGACATAATGTAAACAACTCAATACTTAACACTCACTATAAATAACATGCACATACCACTGACTAATTGTTACATCACACCAAGGGCGCCAATGCAGGTGGGCTTTGGGGTCCAAGACCCCCCAAGGTTGAAGTGGGACCCCCTGATTGGGGGTCTAAATGATAAGGTGAAGTCGGAAGCAAATACTTGTTTTTGCGATGAATTTACGTAGTTGTCACTCTTTCGTTGCCTGTTACCTTACAGGTGTATCGAATTGTAGTTATTTCTATAGCAGTCTATCTAAGATATACAATTCGTCATAAGAGGGCAAGGAATTTCGAAATGGGCCACGTTTTACGTTTAATACAGTCTGTTTTTCATCTTTGTTGAACTTGAACAAATATTTTTTTTTCTCACTGTAGGTGAGACAGAAGCTTCTTGAACCATTCCTGCCGAAGTCGAGAACCGAAAATTAAAAGAAGAAAACAATATTATTTTAATAAAGCAGTAGCGTGGCGGAAGGGTGAGCCGGATAGAAGGAGAGCCACATTTGGAAAGGCAGAATAACTCCTCTGCATATACTAACATTAGTTTCTGTTATTTCCTAAGTTTATTTTCTAGTAACAGGAGAAACTTTGTTCTTAATAGTTAGAGCATAATATGCTCTAGTGAACTTTTTTTAACGATATACAAATATAGTTAATTATGTATTAGTTAGGCCTGGAAAAGCCTTCATAATGACTATATGTATACTATTATTTGTATGTTTGTATGAATTTAAAATATTTGGTAAAATTGGAATTGAATTCGTATTAAGATCATCATATGTGCCTTCTTACAAGACCCTTAGCTGGCAACGAAACACATTGTATCTGTATGACCCCCTCCAAAAGTAACACAGAAATCGGCGCCCTTGCATCACACTAAAAGGAAAACCTTTACGGGCCCATGGTTTTGATACTATCCACCTTGGTAAGCAAACAGCGTTGTGCAGTAAAAATCGAGATATGATAATTCCCAAAGAATACAACTACCTTCGACTTAAACTTAGCACTTTTTTAGGGATGTGTAGATTTGAAGTAGCTGCAATTGGGGGAATAAAATCGAAAATTTAAATGTACACTTCTCGTGAAGTACTTTTTTCTGTCAAGCACAAATGGAAAGTTATACATGCAACAATCCAATGGACATATACTTAAGATACGACATTATAACATTTGATAGAATAGGAACGTAATTTTACCAAAGTGAAAGAAAATTTTAAGAAAGTAAATATTGCATATTGTTTCTTTTCTCAGCAGAATTACAACTTATTCGTATCTATGTGGTTCTCCAAAGACAAATCAAAACGCATGTGATCCAAATGTATATTCCCAGCAGTATCTTTGTTATACTATCTTGGGGTAGCTTTGTTGTGCCACCTGATATCGTACCTGGTCGAATGGCTCTGCTCGTGACCATCTACTCTCTTTGGTTACGATGATCGTTGCTGACAGGTAGGAGATGTTTTAATCTTGAATTAAAATAAAAATTAATCATCAATAAACATGTTGATTTTAATTTTATTTTTCGTCCCTTTTTATGAGAGTGAACTAAAAAGTAAACCCAATTTTTATGCGGTAAATGGGATGGAGAGATGCTGAATAATGCAAAGTTTCCATGGCTTGTGGGTAGTTTGACCGCGAAAATTGCAGCACTCGGCCATTAGTGAAGTGTGGTCTCAGCAACTGCGTTAAAATACAAGCGCGCGACGAGCGACCAGTTTGTTGAAACTTGTCCTTCCAGCTTAAAACATGTTTGCGCATAAACAAACCTTACGTTGATCCATAGTGCTTGAATGTCCGTACTGAAACATCATTGAAGGGGGAATTTTTACATGTTATACTACTTTTTCTGAGGGCTACTGTGGCTAAATGGTGTAGCGCTTACCTCTGATTCTGGGAGTTATGGGTTCGATCCTTGCTCATACCATGTGGGCTTTGTGGTAGCCAAACACCGTGTGTGTGGGTTTTCTTGGGGTACTCCCATTTCCTCCCACTTTCTTCATTCCGCAAACTCATCCCATCATCCATCCGGCCTGAACCAAAGTTGTCTAAAAGTAATACAAATTAAATTCAAAATTCAAAATTACTACTTATTCCGAAAGAAACCTCGCTATGGCACCTGATCTTTTCGATGGTACTGTCTTGCAAAGTGGAGTTCATTGTTCCATCCTCATTGCTGTAAGTAACTAACGTGTTGAGTTTCACGACATACTTTCTATTAGGATTGCCTTGCATTTTAAAAATTCGATTTATTTTTAGATTCCCTCTAATATTTTGTTGCAAGGTATTCTGTCATAACTAAGATAAAAATTGCTGTATAGTCAGAAGGAATTTAAAAGATTCATGTGGTAAATAATTCATTAATATCGTTTCAACTTTCAAAGATCAAAGCTAATATCAAAATAAACATATTTAAGGCTTCTAAAAAATTGTTCTACGACCGTCTCCAAAATGTTTTTAACTTTATTTTATATGGGCCAGTCTAGTAAATGTTGACCTCAGCCAGTCACGATTATCCGTCACATTCTAGTTAAAAGACATCCATGCCCATGTCGGGACTCCAAAATGTTGTTATTTGCACAGTATAATAGTCCTAAATTGTTTCCTACTTCTGGTGAAGATAGAATCAACATGCACGAAGATATTCTGAAAATATTTTAGTGTAATACACTGAAACGCTTATTGAAAATTTAACTAATTTTTTCTCGAATGTTGACTTGTGATATTTAGCTCTTTTACCTTTAAAGCTTCACACAATTATTTGTCTTTTTCATTGCAGTATGTATTTGTTTGTTTCGTGAATTGTGTTACGAGAGTCTAATATTGAATATGCATAAGTGAAAATTGTAACATTTCTTCCGTAGACTTAGACTAACAATTTGCCAAACGAAAATGTTTATTCTCACATAAATAATAATCGTATTTTTAATATGAATTGATAACATCTGTCATCGGCAACTTACATTAAAAGTCATATCATATCTGAAGGATAAATAGAAACTAGGAATAGTACATAAAATATGTTTTCAATTATACTTTTTAAAGGTCTAGTGCTCCTCCTGCATTGGAGGTAACTAACTCAGAATGTTGGCTCCTTCTGTGTATGATGTTTGTGTTCATGGCCCTCTTGGAATACCTATTTGTTCTGATGTTAGAAAGAGCATCTGCTTTAGATGATGTAAAGAATGTCAGAAGATACACTTTGAGACGAACCGTGGTAAGTGGGACATAAATACTGAATGTTTTTAACAAATTACAAATTCTTGACTCTATGTTCTCGTTCTCGATTTCTTCATACGTATAACTTCGGAGCAGTATGAGACTAAGTTTAATGTTTGCATGTATCATTTGGAGTATGTCTTTTAGACTTCTTTCAATCTTATTATGGTTTGATAACGTTTAATGGTACAGTATAGACAAGACAAATATGAAGTTTTGATTCCACAGACCCTGAATTGGACCTCAAGCCGTGTCGCTCTAAAACCATTTTGCTCTTAGTATAAGCTTTATAATCATCAATGTTTACAAATATAGGAAATTAATTTTTTGATTAGTAACTAAATTTAATATATTTAGAGCTCGTAGTTCTTACAAGGTACAAGCGAAAAATATTCATTATAAGTAATATACGTTTCCCGTGGTCTGGGGTTGATAGGTACCAACGAAAACAGTAGATAGAATCCTTAAAGCTCAGAAATTGGTATAGAATAATATTAACAATTTCAACAATTGCCTCGTTTCGAATTAATTCACCTTCAATTTGACGAAATTTAATAATTAAACCAATACCAGACATAAGCCTAATAATTGTCTTTGAATTGATTTCATTTATAGCCTTTTCACAAGCTAAAGAATTTAGAAAGTTGGAAATTATATCCCACTCGTTCGCTTTAGAGTACAAAATTGAATTTATACAGAAAAGTACTTATTTTCCAATTATTAAGCATATTTTATTTCGGAGTGAAATTTCTACTTTAAACATTAACGCTATCTTCAAACAAGAGTATAGAAAATCGAACAAAAATCCATCAAAGCTGAACATGTGAGAACTATTGATGTATGAAAGGATATTTAATTATAAATGACTTGTACAATGAGATTACAATATAAAATTTATTTAAAGACTAAGGTAATATCAGTTTAACTAGTAATATCTAATTATAATTCAGACTTCAAGTTCTCTATTTCATGATATCTTTATTAACTGTTTTTTGAGAAGCAGGCTGTTAAATTTCAGGTCTAGTGAGACTATGAGGCTGAGATTAGTTTAATGACAAATATCAACTAGTTATTCAAATAACATAGTACACCTTTGTCTCATAGTGTGTGTGGTCAACACACAATCGGCGTGTACGAGATGAACAATGAGCATCTTATACATTCTGAATAGCCACTTCGTTACTTTCATAAGATAACTGTTTAAACCTACTCCTAAGGAGACCATTACACGGTAAAATTTTCATTCGAAATTTTTGAAATTCAATTTCATAAACTAGAATATGAAGTAATATAGGTATACGGAGTATCGATAGTATCGAAAGGAAATGGTGCTGCTATTTGTTATAATTTCAAATTGATATAATAAGGTTTTAAGCAGCAATGAAAGTAAATATTCACGATTACACCTATAAATCACTATATACATGTTAAAAGCTGAAACCTTTCACCACATACGCCGCTTTCTTGAGACTTTAGAACAAGTTCGACGGCACCACGATTATAGAGATACCCCTGGCTTTCCGCAGGTTGCAAATTATTCAATTATTTCATGTTATATGCTCCAACCCGTCTTGTACAAAATTCCTCAAGTGGAACAACATTCAAGAAACCAATTTCGTAAATGGATTACTTAAACAAAATCAAGAAATAAAGTTACTTTTTTATGATTATTTGCATATCTTTGTCGCATTCCAGATACAATAGTTGCCAGCTTTGAACCAAAACTACAATTATTATAATGAAAATGAATATTTCTCGATAAATCGTGGAAAAAAAAGCGTTTGTCATCAGTTTGATGTAGAGAGTTGGGAAACTCTTTCCAAGCTATTCGAAGAAATGTTAGTGCTGATGGTGCCAGTTTGAATATCTCCTGTCATCAAACAAATAATATTACAAAAACTGAGAAGTTCGAGCGAATAATTATCCAATTCCGATAATAGGAATCCAAGCTATTGAAGATGATAAATAAAAAAATCCAATTTGAATGAAGAAAGATAATTAAAAAAAACCTTTAAAGATATACTTTTCTTAAACAATTCGTACTAAAAGTAAAAACTAATTATGGTTATGCATGACTATAAAGAAAAGCACAGGACGCTTTCTCATAAACAGTCGCTTTATAAATTCATGAATTGGTTCACCCCATGATTTTTCTTTTAGTAATTCATAAGAAAAATTGCTTTTTACTTTTTAGTACAAATTGTTTAAGAAAAGTATGTCTTTAAAGATTTTTTAAAATAATTTTTTCAAGCTATTCGGTTCGGATACCTTTTCAAGCTAATGTTTTCTTTATCCTAATTCTAAAGTGTTCTGTAACCAGTTAGACGCCACTTCGTTGCAAGCTACGTGTAGTATTTCTTTTTGAATAAAGAAGTTCATACTAAAAATATTAAAATATGCTTTTAAAATATATAAATATATAGAAATACATGAAAGTAACAATGTAATATTATACTGTCAACCGACATACGTCGATATGGAAAATTTCATCATTGTATGATCTTGGGAAATAAGTTAAATTAACGTTCCAAGATTTGAGGACACCGTGAATCAATGTTAATTAAAGAAAAGACTGTAATAACAATTAAAGGAATGAATTCAAAAACCACATACGCCCACTTTTCGGCAATTTTGACTTTTTATGGATTCTTATAGGAGAAAAATAACTCTACAAGATGGTGCAAAAAATAACTCATGTCGCAAGCTACAAACCATTTCTGTGACTAGAAAAGTGAAATGCTAGTTCATATCTTTTGTAAAAACAGAATAAGTCCAGGATGTGTGTTGTTTTTACAAAGTTTACGTAGCAGAGTCACTGATATATAACACCGATGATTATGGCAACATTAAGTCTCATAGCCGGCCGGGTGACAGTACGGTCTGCGGGGGTAGGCCAGTGGCTTGAAGGTCCTGGGATCGAGTCCCAGCATGGGCATCGATGTGTATTTTAATAGTTAAGTTGCGAATTTTGACGGGCCGAATCCAAAATTATCATACTGGTCCATATAAAAATAAAGTATACCAAAGTTTACTAAGTCTCATAATCTTATATAACAGCCTTTGCGGTGTTATCCTCAGCAACGCAGCTGGCAAACTCGACACTGGGAAGTACGGTGAAGTGATGGAACTAAGGTGGAGAGACCATACTGCTTCGGTTCCATTCCTAATGGAGCCACCCAAAGATGCTATTCGTCAAGGATGTGTAAGACAATCGACACGAAGTGAGTTCCATTCCTATCACTGAGAAACAGTCGCTCAACAACGCAGTCCTCCCACTGGTGTAAGAATGGTATGTGAGCTACTGGTTCCGTCCTACAAAGACGAATGGCCCACAGGTTGGAAAGGATGTAGAAACACTGCACTGCAAATTCCAAACCTCAGGGAGAGACATGGTCGTTTGCAGTGGGCTTCCACTAACTAGAGAAAGTAAGATATCGGTATGCGCAACGGAGAAATTTCACACTCTAAGATCCATTCCTGACAAGAGAAGAGGTTTCTTCGGAAATCCCTCAATTCTGAAAGGAATCTGTTTTTAAACATGAACACACAATCACGTGGTTACAATGATTGTTTGCTTTATTTTATGAAAAGTTGTTTGGATCGATATTATGTCTCACGGTGCGCCAGAGGTCCCGTCGAGTCATTAAGTTGCATTACATATATTACAATGACTGTTGAGCTACAGTATTAAATTATTGACAAACTAGTTAAAAGTAAAAATATGCCAATACACGCAAGTACCAAGTTAAATTTCCGAAAGTTACAAACGTGTGCGCCATCTCCACTCCTCTACAGTAACTATACTGTTAGTTGGCATAAAGACGCATATGAGTAGTAAGAGTGTGAGTTTCGCAGCGATTAGTGACATCTTGCTAAAGATTACACTCCACGTGACTGGATAGAAACTATCTGTGGTTCTTCAAGCAAGTTCACTGTCCGTGAACTTTTTTATGGTAATTTCGAAGATTTTCGTTGTAAACTGCCTAAGATTAACGAGTAAGTCACGAAACACAGCAGAACGAACGTGGTTCAGACAACAAAATACAGGTTGACGATCTACTTGGTCTCCAGAAACTACATAATACGTCGTTGCGACACATATAAAAGTAATATATGTGCTGATTTCCAGTGTTCGATTTGTTATAAATTACGAAGGGCGGGTGGAAGTTAGTGGTTACTGGTCAGTTTCAATCTACTACCTGTTTGGGTAGAAACACAAAGATTTTATCGCTGATTGGCTCGATATTCGAAATCAACAAGTGGGCTTAAAATCCTCACGCATCAGGGAAAATCCCCGGGATGACCCCGGGAAATCGAACACTGCTAATTTTCCTTTTCTGATACACGACGCAAAACACCTTATGACTATTGTGAAACCACTAAACTTGTATTACAAATATATTCCTGTCAATTTGAAGGACGTTCGATACGCAGAAAAGTTGCTACCAATGACATATATAATGTCCAATGGGAGCAACACGAAAGATGAAGAATCTACATTCAATATTTTTAACGATTTAGGATGAGCATTTTTCTTTCAATATTTCAGTTTTTATCGCAGTTTTGTAAACATGTTTGATGTCGTTCTCTTTCTTAATCACTACTGGCCACTTGTACTTCCGACTTTGTTGAATTTCGTATTTAGGAAACAACTAGAACAGCGTTTTCCTAACAGGAGAAATTTGAAATATTAGAATTCTGTGAAAAATAACATGTTCACAACATTTATTCAAGTGCTGCACAAAATGGATTATGATTACAGAACATTTTTCCTATTGTATAACATGCAGAGTCACTAACAGAAAGAACGGATGATGATAAATTTACATAGTTGCAACCTGTAATTTGCACACACACATAGTAGACATTAAAAGTAATCGAGAACGTCCTTTTTCTTTTGTGCGGAAAAATTGTTTGAGAGGGCAGAGACCGTTTCCAAGATGTTGCCACGTAAACTGCTATACATCCATGTAACGTTTATAGTGACAATCACACTTAAAAAGTAAATTTTGCAATTTGTTACTTATTGTCAACACTTAAGAGGCA
>JAGDQP010015055.1:20536-43641 GCA_022664845.1 Lepisma saccharinum | reverse complement strand
TTCTTGCGCATTATTATTGTTTATTTGTTGTGTCGACAAAGTACGAAAATCAGTAGGGAATTTACCTATCTGTTGATTAAAAGTAGGATCCGAATTAGGATTCCAACATCCCTTGTACCCAGAATTTCTCCTAACTGTTTCCGCAAATGGCATACGGGAGTTAGATGGTGTATTATTGTTATGAGGTGTTGTATTTTGAGGTACCAAACTGGGAAAATTGGTTCTAGATAAGTTGTTTGATACTGCTCAGTGTTGGGAATCTACTTGTCTGTAAGCTATTGTTATTCCTATCAGATCGAGAAAAGCATTGTAGGCTAGGATTCTCGTGTAAAACTTCACTATATGCTTCCCGAAAGGAAAGGACATAATTGATCTAAAGCACTATGAGCAAACGATACATTCACCTTCATGCGCAAGGCTATTACATTTTTCACATAACTTTAGATTTACAGAAGGTGGAAGGATGATTGTATCGCATACACTTATGACATTGCACAATGGATTTAACCTTAGGACGTACATCTAACCTGACATAATGTGTGACAATAGAATCAGGGAGGTAATGGTGTTGAAAAACCAGATGTACCAGTTTGGTGGGTACTCTCTTAAATGTTTTATCGGCTTGTTGAACAGCCTTAGTCATCTTGTATATACGCACTACCTTGTAGGCAGGATCAATACCCATAGCTATTTCCGCTTCTGACATTTCCATATCAACTCCACATACAACAGCAGTTAAGGATTTAGGAATACCTACCTCGATCTGTAAAGTGTCCAGCAAAGTCTTGTTTTGTAAGAATGCATTAGCTAATTGGACCGACTCAAAAACAATACGTATCGAATTTTGGCTTATCATTTGGCTTTGAGCTTGCGCAGAGTTACTAAAAGACATTAGACTCTACTTCGATCGTTGGAAGTTTTAAGCAACACATTCACCCTTATAATCGCGAGGAAAATTCGCGACTTCAGGTAAAGGAGACGCCATCTCGTCAACCTATGAATCATTTTTATGCTCCGATTAACGAGAGCCATCAGAAGTGGGTAGGACAGCGAGAGACATCTTTGCCTATCCTTGGACATTTATAAGTCATATTTTCGTTTAGCGAACTCTTTTCATTATATAAAGAATTAACAGCTAGATTTTCCTTGATATTAGAAAAAGGTGTATTTTCACCATTATTAGGTGAGAAAACTTTATCGTCAGAATACACAGTTTCTTCAGATCCAAAAGCTGGTATCGTATTTTCATTATCATTATTGTTAACATTATCGCCTGACATTTCAGATGAAGGGTTAGACTTAGTAGCACCCAGTTTGTTTACTGATAGGTGATAACGATCTCGAACGGGGTGGTTTATGTTTCGGAGAATGACTTTGAAAAATCACCTGACTACGTGTGACCAGTCGCTTGAGAATTGACATTAGTAGCTGATGACTTGTTAGGACTTTCATTGACTTTTAGGTTTATTATAACTAGATTTAGTAAGAGGAGTACTCGTTGTTTGTGAGAAGCCAAGTGACTTATTTTCACTTAAATACCTCCACCTAACAGTAGAAATTCAACAGTCACCACAGATAGTGTTTTGTTTGTAAGACGGTACCTAATGGCACCGTACAAAATAGGAGCTTTTTACATATATAAATAAAACCCAACACCACACTAATATGAGTAACCACAAAGCAAATAAATATATCACTAAATAACTTCTGTGAACACGGTTTGTAGAAAGCAAGCACTTCAAGCGCCTAAGATTGTCATTTTCTCGCGCACTTCACTTCAGATGAACTACAACAATCGCCATCTTTCAACAAACTCTAGCGTAAAAAAAAATTCAAGAGTTCGATCAATACCGATTTTTTTTCTTCATCGTTAAAATTGCTTGATTGTCGTTGTGAATATCAAAACCTGTAACTAACAATGACACTCTTTCAACAATGAACAAGAAAGAAAGTGAAAAATCGGCATTGATCGAACTCCTGAAATCGTTATGAACATTCTTCCCTAAAAGTCGGAACTCTCTAGGTTTGAATTTGTAGGAGCAGCATTGAAATTTCGTGCAACGATAGACATATACGGAGGTAGTGCTGCCATCTTTTGTTGGAGATCGTTGCTTTACATTAACCTTAAGTGTATCGCTTTAGTTGTTAGATTTTTTTTTATAAATCTATTTTGTTTGAAGATAACAGTTTTGTCTGTTGGCCTTTGCAGATCCAGAAGGTTCAAAAGCTCCGGCAGGAGATTGAAGTGCTGCAGGACGAATGCAAGAGAATGACCACCGAGGTTGATAGCTACGATAGTCGTGGTAAGTCTTGTATCCAGTATTCTAATGTTAACATCCTGTTAAGTAAAGAAGATAGGTCATTTATTTAAGAAACTTTATCCTCTAGTATAAAGGCTTACAATTATGATTCCCTGAATATGTCCGATCAAACTCACCTTCTGTTTAGACATACAGGTAGTCAGACACTGTAAGGACAAAATTATATGGTAACAAAAACAATAGTGCAATGCAAATCCTGATGATAATTAAACAAAGCTTCTAAGAAATATCACGCGTTAAAAAAATAGCATTTCAGAGTACCAATACTTTAAGAAATGTAAAGAACGAATCTACGCACTGTCGTATGCAGAAAATGAGATTTATTTAATTCAAACAGGCTGACAAGCTATCACACTTAAAAACGCACAGCAAATGTAACAGTTTCAATATTCTAACAACATCTTCCACAGACAAATTAATTAACACTAACAGTTGATAAAAAGCAGCAGAAGGCCAAGAGAGCCTTTGTACCTCATCTGCCAATCACAGTCCTTCGCTCACAGGCCACACACCCTAGTCAACTATACCGCTATAGTCAACAAGGAAACCACATAACAAGGAATTTTTTTCATCGAAGCACAAAAACTATTTTAGATAAATAAATGTGTCATAAACAATTAAATAATAAATATGAAATAAATAAGCCACAAATATAAACTATAAATAAATAAATGATGATAAAGAACAAAAAATGGATGGTGCTTTAGAACAGTCCCTATTTTCTGGAATGCTTTCTCCGCTCTTCCCATTTCTCATTTATACTCAATCCACCATTCCAGGTGTAAATAAAAGCTGGATGATACTATAATGATCCTTTGGTACGTAATCGCTGTGCGGTCGGACGCCTATAATATACTTACATCTCAGGGGTGTGCAGGTTCCTTCGAGATTTTGAAAGGATTAAGGTGTCCTGTTTTATGGGCCCAGGCTTGTGCACTATGGGTGGGACTAAACTTTATTGAATATTCACCTGGCCAAGGAGTGTTGCACTCCGGTAGATGAAACAGTTTGCCATTGAATAAAAACAAGCGGGTATGACGTCAGAACACTTTATTAATAGCTGTGATGTACCAACTTTGATCTTTTACATGCCCATGTATGAAAAACAACTCAGCGGTTCACCTTTTCTCGGTAAGTTCATAACATACCATTCTCATTACAATATTTCATCGTTGAAGACCTGTTTACAAATAATATGAAGATTCCATTAAACAGCCATTTCTGTACAAATACAAATATATAACATTCTTTGCCGTATTAAAAATTACAATGCAATTTTCACTGCCATCTTATCTCATGAACTTATAGTAGCATAATGTTGTAGCAATCGCACATCGCCAGTTGAAGATTGCACATCTTAAATTGATCCTACAGCATTTATTTCTATCAACTAACTGACTGCATAACAAACTAATATTTAAAATCTGGTAAAACAGGTAAAGTTTTAACTTCCATATTCGCAAGGCTATTTAGATCACTTAAATTAGCTCGTATTCAATTATCTAAACTTCGAATTAGGCTGAGTGAGACTTGAAACAGAACATTACAAATCAACCCTGTACTAACGTAATCTAACCTATAACATGTAACCTATACGTAGCGGAGAATAATATGCTACCCATAACACAGTTCATCTCCAGTTTCCCTAATTCTTCTCGCTTCTTTTCACTTCCTTACCAACATCCTTTCCTCTTGTCCTAGTATCTCCGCCCTTTCCTAGCCTTCTGCTGCTTTTTACGAACTGTTAGTATTTAGTAATGTGTCGTCTGAGGAAGATGTTGTTAGAACATTAAAACTGTTATGCTTGCTGTTTTCTGTTTTCAGTCTGTTTTAATTTAATTAAATATGGATTCAAGCCCTGAATATAATTATATCCACATGAGATTTATGTTTCTGAAGGCATAAAGGAAAGTCTTTATGAATGAACTTCCTAGAACAGCATCACTTCCAAACAAAATAATCATTAAGAGTATGAATCATATCCTTAGTGAAATGTAGAAAGTTGTCCAATGATTGAAGTGTAGCAATAGGAGTGAAGTAACCAAACTCGTAATATTAGTGTTAGCAGAAGAGAAGAAGGCGATTTTTTATTAGTAGGAGTTAAATTTTAAAACAAAATTAGTTAACCATTGTAAGTCAGTGTCATGGCTGTAATCCGCACGTACACTTGTGCCAATTAACCAGTGACACATGTAGTTTTATGAACCGTGTATGTATGTTCAATTACGCATAAGAAAATGTTATAGACAAAGTTTTATAGGAATTAGACATGTTAATTTAACTAAGGGCCAAGTTTAGTTTGTTTTAAAAAATATTTCTTCCATATCTAGATTTCGAGTATTCAGATCATTTGTAAATTGTTTATTTTCATTTTCTTTTTATGGGCTGAACTGGCAACTTTTGTGTCATATCCTCGGACTGACGTCCCTCGGTAACCACTCTTCCGGAGCCAGGGATGGGAATGTACCTGCCAGGAGATGTGGTTGAGATACCATCCCCGCGTTCACCTGGGGCGTTTCACGAAAGTAGTTGCCAACTTTTCACTCTTCAGTTTGCATTTCCGGAAGACTGTTTCAAGAGTGCTTACCTTCTGCCACAAACCCTTGTTCTCATTCAGTCACTGTTCTATCATTTTGTGCAAGGAGTGTGATTATGCTAGGCAATATTCAATTGTTAGTGAACTTTTCACTCCCAAAACTAGGCAACCAAACGACAGTACACGTATCTATTGTGGTGGAAGGTTGGCGGTCTTGTGATAGTCCTCTGGAAATGAAAACCGAAGAGTGAAACATTGACAAGTACTTTCGTGAAACAGGCCCCTGGTGAAGCTAAAGAAAAGGTTGAAAAAGTTCATTCAGAATGGTAGGCAACAGGGGTTAAGCCCGCATGCCTTCCCATTGTCGATCCGAAGTCCGCGACGTTACCGATTTTATTTATTTATTTAGGAAACTCCAACTACAGCTGAGGTGTCATTTTTCATGGAACGGCAATAACAACAAAAGGAAGGATTTTGAAAGGAATCGACCGTAGTGCTACAGAGAGAAACGAGGGAAAACCTCAGTCAGTATAGGCGGCTGCTGGACGCGAACGCAGGACCTTCTAAATAGGAAGCCAGCGTTCTAACAACTGAACTATGGCCGCTTGGTAAATTACATGCATTAATACTTAACTTGACAGGTGCCACCTGTTTGCCTGTATACGATCTGCTTTTTAAATAGTTTTAAATAATTATGAACTTCATACTCCTCAGCTGTTCATAGTGAACAAACGCCCTTATGTGATTATTGGTAGTGGTTGTGGAATAGTATCAGATGGTGAGATTTAAAAGTACTGTAATTACGGTATTAATGTTGTTTCTCTTAATTTGTCCGGTGTTCTCCGTTCGTTTTTAGAAGAAAATGAACATCGAACTACCAACAATGCCATTGATACTGACTGACCCGTTGTCATTTTTTACGTATGCCATAGCCATAAAACTGCATACTTTTCCATTGCTAGTAGATAATGTGAGCTATTTTTGTGTGTGTAACTTCTATTGTCTGTTTGTTGTTATCAACACTTAACGCTTCCTGTGTCTTTTTACAATAAAGTTAAGTGTTATAGCCTTGTCCACCTGTTTTAATTAACTTCATTTTGCTGTAGGAAGGGAGCCAAATTTATTTATTCACTCAACTGAAATATTTTACATGGCGGAAATTAGGACATGGCTTAATTTTTTTTAGACTCGACCATTAAAGCTAGCTGTAACTTTTAATTCAGTTCAGTTTATCCGAGACATTGATATACTTACAAGAAATGATAAAATACAATCTAGAGAATAAACACAAGAGGAAAATATAAGTAATAATATGGAAAATATTCTATCACAAAACATTTGGGCTAAAGGAGGCTACGGCACTTATTTTTGTAAACGAAAATAATTCTTTGGTTTATTTTATATTTGTTTTGACAGCTGAACATGTACATTGTAATAACATAATTAAGAGCATTTAACACTGGTTTAGTCAAAAGGTCATTTTAAATCCGATTGCCGCTGTTTCAAACAAAAAGGCAATTTTGAGTCTTGAGGAGGAGGAAAAAGAAAAAGTAAGGAATGGAATCTTATAAATGAATGGTGCTAACTTAAAATTACTTTGAAATACAAGAATTACCCTTGGAAATCCTCTTAATATATAAGAGGTTCTTATAAGTCTCTAGGTAAATTACCTATTGTTTCCAAGGTGATATTTAGAGGCATTATCGCAACTCAATTAGTATTTTATTCGATACGAAAAACATAGTACTACTGTAGCAATTCTTGCTACAATGCTAAGAGAGTATACTCAGTAAGTTAATATATTACTGAAGCTGTGAGTTCCATACTGTGGAGAATATGGCTTAAATCCTATAGCCAATATGAATAGGAGAAATATAACGTGTAGTTCTCCTGAGAGAAGGAACCTGACAGGTCGAAAGTAAAAGGGGTCGTAACCTTTCCTCTCGAGTCATCTTCTACAAAGCACTAATTTCTCGCAAATTAGAGTATTTGCACCCAGATTGGGTCGATGGTCAGTCCAGCTCATCTCTACAGATTGAACTCTGTACTTCTTCGTACCTGTTGTACGCCACAGAATACCAGTCACTCACAGCATGAATAAATCGGATCTTTTAAATGCCCTAAACATCCACCCACAGGAAATCCGGAGACAAATTGCCGAACCCAAATTTCTGTATAAATTACCCCATCGAATATTAAGATCTGAATCTCTGTTGCTTGAAGTTCATGTTTCGCATTCGTACTAGGCCCACCCGAAGCAACCATGTCGAGCCTAATTCAAATGTGTGATTTGTTTTCATTGTATTTTCCAGTTCTTACTTTTGACATAATTTTCCTGTATATTTCTGGTTTATTATGTGTGTTGTTTGTAAGACAAATAGTGAGCTTTTCCGTATCATTCTCTGCAGTGCCTTTGGGTGAAACAGACGAGGAGTTCTACGAAAATATCTACACAGGACAAAGAGGATGGGTCCTTCCTTCAGAATCAATGCCGCGGAGGCCGCCACAAAGTAAGTTCCTGTAAATGAATCGGGAAAGTGGAACGAAACTCTGTAATGATAAGGTTTTGTTGGCATCTTTTCATTGTACTTTCCGATTACATGTTGTGGCCTTATCTTGGAAAATATCAAGAATAAAACTCGCGTAGGACGAAAGGAAATGTACAGTAAGTCCACTAAACTTGTCGGATAAAATAGAACTCAGTCACAGAGCAGCAGCTGTGGATAGAAGAGAGCGAAGACCTCAACGTCGTCCACACGTGACACTCTGTAAGTACGTTTTACATATTTTACTACACGGCGAAGTTTAGTGGACTAACGAACTCTCGCGGATTTTTTATTATTATTTTTACTACGTGTCCTAGGTGAGGTTTATTCTTTAATATTTTTTATTGTGATGAAGCAACTCTCATCGAATGTGAACAGAATAATACAAGTTGTTTGATACATTTCTAATTTCTGTGTTAATACAGTGTGTCAGAAGTATACTGCGACCAACTTCAGAAAACAAAGGGGTGGGGGGATAATCCTACAATAATGACGTGATGCGTCTGCTTAGCAAATTACAATCGTGTATCCATGAAATGCATTTGAGGGAGTGCAGCCATCAGGGTATTCCCGGCTTAAGAATTTCGTTGTTCTGCAGACTGACACAGGAACTCCCTCTTCTTTCTTAAACTTTGTTCTAATACCATTCTTAGGTACAACCTCTCTTATTATTTGGCAGACCAACACATCTTTCCGTCATTCATCACCTGTACCGATATTTTTTTGTCACTAGGTAAGTGCCGAGATGTACCTACAAACTAGGCTCTGGCGGACTATATTCCAACATCCTGACCTCCCACATATCCCGGCCTGAGTCAGAGTTGCCAAAAGGTCATAAATACATTCAATTTATATTTGTACAGATATTACATGATTTCTGGCGATACCGTCCCAGCTTTATGTGTCTCTAGCTCTGAAATTTTTCGTGTTCATAAACTTTTTCTTTTCGTGTAATTTCCTTCCCTTGGTTTGTCGCACCATTTATTTTCTGATATACAGTACTTTGTAGTGTATACATTAATATTCAAAAGCTACAACCACTGCTGTCAACGTGAAAATATCCGCTAGAAGGGTAGACATGCTTAATCTTCTCATAGTGTAAATATAAGCCTTGTTAAGTTCTTGAAAAAGTTAGACGTTGATTTTCGTTATGGTAATATTTCGAAGTTCTACAGAGTGTAAATATTATTATTGCCTGTGATTAATGGGGAGGTCTGTCTGCTCTTAGGTGGATAATTCTCAATTCCTAAGACAGCCTTTTTCCTTATTTTGTAGAAATGTTCTTACGATTCTGTCTGTTGCGAGAATCACACTGTTGTGCAGTAGTTTAATTATTTTTGTTTCTAATCGTAATGTTTGTAGTGGTTCCTCTCCCGTTAATGTGTGTATAACTGCCGTTTCATTGTACGTTGCTCTTTGACATTCTGGGCCTGTTGTTTACATCTATCTTATATTTGTCTCTTTGTAATGTATAAGTCCTGGAACTGTTAAATTGTTATAATTTGCGTTACTACTTCATTTACGTCTGTCTTATCTTCTGTTTTTTTTTCTCCCCTTCTCTACAGGTTCTCAGTTGCCGCGCCAACAAGGGATCCAGGAACCGAACGAGGGCCCGAATTGGCATTGCTCCACGTGTACATTCCGTAACCATCCAGCTTTGGATAAATGCGAGCAGTGTGAGATGCCTCGCATCACTCTAGGTACAGACTCTGTGCACCCTCCGAATTCAAAACCTTGTTATTGTCACCGTAATAATAATAAAGTGACCAGTTTGCCCCTCGATGCATCTCGTCTAACCTTCATTGGCACTGACGGCCCGAGTGTTGACAGCACGCTGACAAGCAAAGGATCAGCCGACACTCTTTGACTGACACCGGCGTTTGTTTGTTTGTTTGTTGTGTGTTTTTTTATTGTTTCTAACTTGATTGCTTGTGGTTTAGAGTGTGAAACAGCTGCGTTCGCATGAGGCTAAATCCAGCAGTGTTAAATACTAACACTTGTTTTTGTACAAGTTTTCACACAACTGACTGGATGTTTGTTGTGAGAATGTAAGAAAGTTGCATAATTAAGAATTGTTATGAAGCTGCTTTTATATATAAAAGAGTAATTTATGCTGTGAGCAATAATTTTAATTTATCAAGGCATAATAGTATAAATAATTTTCTTTAGAACATACGTAGATGTTAATTTTTCTAAACTACCCAGTGTAGGATATATTTTATAACTTTCTTTCATGTAATGGTTATGCGTATTCAGTGTTTTTCAGTTGGACGTGTTTGATAACGGAAGGAAGAAGGATTTTAAAAAGTTATGAATGTTTCTGTTAAATAGCATGGTCATTAGACTTCATGTGGTAAAGGAGAGTAGAAGCTAAGAAATGCAACCCCTTTTAGAGGAAACCAATTTATTTTAAGGTGCTCACCATCCGTTTTTATTTATTTATTTTCGATCACTTATTGTAGACATACAATATAGCACCACACACGAAATTTCTATCTGATGGAAATTAAATCTATAGTCATGTAAAATATATATATATATAGGAAAGTTCTGCCCTACCAGGAGACTAACTCCGCCTAGGGCATTAGAGAAGCACGTGTCACGTACCCAAACATTGCCGTACTTCCAAACCTTTCCTGCCACGCAGACAATGAATTGAAATGCTCACAACTAAAGTAACTCCAATGCAAGAAGATTGAACAAAGTTCCTTCAGTTCGCCGCCAGCGTTTCTCTTGCTATAGAGGGGCTGAACACGAGATTGAAGGGTGGGGCTATTTACCATCTAGATTTTGAATGCTTGGGATAGATAAAAAGTTATTTGCAAAATCAGACAACCAATGAATCTTGTGTTTTGGGCAATTTACAGGAAGGGTTCTCATTTAAAATTCTCCACGCGTAGTGGAATTTCATTTAAGGCTTTTTGGCATCTTTGGTTCAGGCCGGGATAGATTAGGCCTGTCTTAAGATACCATCCCGGCATTCGCCTGGTGAAACTGAGGGAAACCCTGGCATACCTCCGTTAAGATGGTCGTCCATGGGGTTCGAACCCATGTGCCTACTCATTGCCGGTCATAAGTCCGCAACGTTACCACACAGACCACAAGGGTTGGGTACGCGTAGTGGAGTGTCAATTGTTATCAATATATTGGGCACAAGTTACCAATTTCTTTTGGTGCTTGGTGATAATGCATTCACTTAAACGTGATTTGGGTTCAGTTCCTACTCAGTCCAGCGACTATTTTTTCTCTTTGTTTTACTGTTTCGCAATTTAAAGACGGTTTGATATTAACGTCATGATTGTATTTAGAACACTTTAGAAACAGTATGATTTTAAAGAAATGTCTGGCTACAAAAGACGAAAATAACAAGCTTCCATGGCTTAGTGGTTAAGGTCGAGGACTTTGGATAAGCATTGAAAAGGCACGCCGGTTCGAGTCCTTCTACCGGTCATATTGACTGAAATTTCCCATGGTTTGTCTCGGTTTCACTAGGGGAATACTGGTATAGCACCTATACAAAGCCCATGGCTGATATCATTCCTATCGGAGTCATCCCTCAGACACATGACGGTAGGTCATTCCTGCCTCTCATACGTATAAATGTAAGTTAAATAAAATTCAAGGTCAAAATAGTAATTATTTAGTGGTTTCAATGCTTAATTTAAAAGCTATTTTTTTCTAATGTGTAGTGCCAAATTTGAATAACTGGCAGAAATGGAAATTAGAGGGTAGAAGTTAAAAAGAAGCAAGTGGTACTCTTTCTGTAAGAAACTGATGGGAACGGAATTATCTGTTGACGAATACAGATGAAAAGATAAAAGTATATATGACACAGGAGCACTTGATATTTCGTAACTAGTATCCAATACAAAATGGAACAGCTACTCTCGAAACTGACCCCATCATATTTAGAAGGAAGAAAAAAGTGGCAGGAATTGAAAAACTATGCAAATGTAATGTAAGAAATGGACGTTTTTCTGTCAAGAGACGAGACGAATAATATTGGACGTGGAGATTCCTTTCTTGTAAGCGATATGTCTAACATAAAACAATCTATTTACAAAATGATTGTAGATTCAACCAAAAAATCATTGAGTGTTATTATTTGAACAGAACGGAAGATTGGAGGTAGAGATGTAAGTGATAATCTAGCTGATAGGCTCCTCGAGCGTTGTGCACAGATAAAAATGATTCTAAATATGGGTAGGATATTGTTTCTGGTAAAAGTATAAAAGGGCAAGAGGAACCTATTAATGACGTTGCCTTCAGTACTAAAAGTTGCTGTTCATTTGGTTAAACAGCGTTTTGTATAGAAATGCAATAAACGTGTACCTTTTCCTTCTTCCTTCCCGTGTATTGGACTATTATAAAATTTCATTCTATATAAAGGAAATCGTAGCTTTGGGTCATCGTAATTTTTAATTATTTAATTCTCTAATCAGAAAGTATTTCAGATTTTAATTTTTATATTGTGAATGAAGACAAAGATTTTGATAAAGAAAATGAAATGTCTAATATAATGTTATTCAATCGTGTGTTCTAAGTATATGTGAGATGTGTATATTCGTGTATAAGACAATTCTAGGACCAATGTATTAATGAATTGTTTTGTAAATTCCCAAATAGCGGTTTACATTTACGTTTTTAGTAACCCACTCGCTCCTGGTATAGTCTTAATTGCTCGTACGAATTTTAATTGACTGCTGCTAAAATGTTAGGACCTCAGAGACCAACAAAATCAGAACCAGTGTCCGGAATATCTTAGATAATAAACAGTGAAAGGTTGTTATCGACGCCAAGCTTTCTGGTGCTGAACATTTTTTCGCGAAGGACGAGAGAATACAAGTAGAAGACGTTAATAGGACATTTGTACCTGATCCGACTATCACCTAAAGAAACAAAACTTTGTTGTTAATATAATGTTCGTTTTCTTTACACAAAGACCTTGTTGTTGTAACATGTGGTAAAATACACAGAAAATGAGTCCATGTCATGACAGGGAATCAAATCCAGATCCCTAGGTTGCCGGCCGAATATAGCCACGATTACCTTCTAATATAAATCTCTGCAGGTGGTGGATTGGCTTGCTTTTTGAAGGCATCAAACTTGTTCTGACCGAGCTAAGGCACGAAGAATACTCCATATGTAGATGCACAAACGTTAGTCATGACTGGGGTATCATTCGGCCGGCAACTGGGTGATCCGGGTTTATTTTTCGATTGTGGCAGCGATTCATTTTCTATGTATTTTGCAGTATGTCCATTCGTTGCGAAATAAAGCGGAGAATGGTGGATTCTTCATCTGGACTTCGACAGATTATTCTCTTTAACGTTTATTGATTGCAAATTGGACGTGTTTGAGCAGTCGGTAGAGTGCTCGTCGTGTAATAGGGATGGCCCGAGTTCGATTCAAGGTGTCGGCCATCGTGACTAAGGTTTTCTCTGGTCACACAAGACAAATGGTGGAATGATACCTTGATTAAGGCCAGGACCGATTCGTTCCCTTCTTATAATCAATGTAAAATGGCCGAATCACGCTGTATCTTTAGATTGTTAAATAAACAAATTGTTATTCTTTCTTGAAAGAAATGTACGTGAAATACCAAACAGCTTGGAGTAAAAATCCTGCCACGTATCCCTCCTTCGTAAACCGCTTTTAGCGATTCTAAACAAATAAAAGTGCAAAGTTGCAGCAATATTTTTTTTAAATGAGTATCTTTCGTGCAGTGGGTTTTGTTGTATGTTTAATGCATAATATTGTGTTCGTCAAGTCACTTGACAACACTTAGCTTTATAATTAGTAAAATAAAAATGTTTGCTTTTAAATTAAACTACCAGCATCAAATCTGACAGTCAAGGTTATGTCAAATAAGCTTAGTAGCTCTATGGAATTTCAGAGATACGAATTCCTCAGCATTTCGGAACATAGATCGAGCTTTCCCAAGGAATTGGTACAGGTACCCCTTGTCTACATTTTATTTAGTACGTATGTAACATTAAAAAGTTATTGGTGGTTTCCACCACAAACAATAAAAATGCAATAAGCAATACCACACAGCACGAACATGTATGTGTGTTGTGAATGACAATAAAGTACTAACTTCTAAGTGGAAGCGAGAGCAGGAGAGGGCACGAACACTTTTGCGTATGAAGAAAAGTTTCTTACGGTCAACTGGTAACCCTCGCGCAATACACAACGGTAAATAAAATCAGCATCTTCTGAATAAGATTTGTAAGGCGTTTATAGATTTGTGCACTATTCAATGTTACCAAATGAGTTTTCCGATTGCTGAATTTTGTTCAATGTTTACAGTTTCGAAAGTTCTGTTTTTTTATTATTATTAAGACTTCTCAGTTAAACTAGTCCAACGTTGTTACAGTAACTGCAGAAAATCAGAAATATAAGGCGGTCAGAAAGACAGTAGAAAAATCAATGTACTTTGATGTGCCCGAAAATTAATGAATAGGTTAATACAATTGGTCAAAAAGTTTTCGATAAATTTTTCACAACTGGATTAGGAAATCAAAGGGTAATACGTAGGAATTAGTAAATTTTGAAGGAAAATTGGAGCCAATAGTTGGGGAAGAAGAAAATTATGAATTGTACATTATGACGCCTGAAATTTTGTTAGTTTTAATGTTCGTATTTTGAGTAATAATTGTTCTTTTGAAAGTGTACGTGACGGAAAAACAACTGAATCCGAACAGTAATGGAATAATCTATTTCTAAACATGACACATTAATAACATGACATTACATTGAGATCAGTTAACCAACAATTTGCTGCACACCAAAATATGTTCTAGAAGTGGAAAGAAGTTGATAGGGCATCGAGCAGCGTTGTAGCTATTCTGAAATGTTAGCGATTTTAAGATTCTGGATAAGCACACTAACCTTTTAACCTGGTAGTTTGTTTGTCTTCCATAGAGTTCGTATTTGAAAATTAATAAAAGCAAATAATTTAGTGGTTGCCTAGCTGCACGCTTTTTCTAGTTAATAAGATCCAGTTTTCCAGCAGGACAAATAACGAATGCACATTCCGTACAGAATGTTCTGAGACTTTTAATAAATTGATGTGTTCATTAATGAGTTGTTTATGGTCTGAATGTATGCTGCATGTAATATAAGACTGTAGAACTTCAATTTTCGTGTGATTTTTAAAAGAAATAAGTTGTTAATATTACAAAATGTTACCATAATTGAAATAAATATCACTGAAGAAATAACGATGTGTATTTTTTTTTTAATTCTAGACGTTCCAGTGTTGGAAGTAAAAGTGTTTCCCGTAAGATTAGAATTCCAGTTGAATGTAACTAATTTTGTACTTGCTTTATTACTACAGAGCTTTCTTTCTTAGCTTAATTCTATGAAATTTTCATCAAGTATGACAATGGGACTTCCCGTGACAGTATTATAATGGAAACGAACAGACATCGTTTCATATCTATGTAGTTGTAGTTCGCAACATGGCCACTCCTTTTCACCACACCTCTCTGTTTCTTTCGAACGAAACGTTGTTATCTCTGCGTGTGAAGTGCCCATACACGAGGTAGACCCTTGAACATGCGTGTTAGTAACCATTGTCACTTTTGTGCCTTCAACAAACCTTCTTCTTGCACACCCAGTCACACAAAACCAATCTTGATCTGTCTTTCCCTGTTGGTATAGTACACTTTCTGCCGCCTACGACCAGCACCTTAACATAACACACCACCTGTGGTAGAGAGCCTTTGTTCCCCACTCCCTTCTACGTGATCCCATCCTGAAACTTCTACTTAATACGGTACGTTAGTCAACTGTTCCAAGATAGATGAGTCATCCACTGCGTGGCGCCACTATCGCCTTATTCTTTTATCTGTGTACACGTGCTTGTCTTCGGATTCTCTGCACCTGAGAATGAACTTAATGTGCGACAATTGGTGAGAGTTTCTGTGATTGTGTGTGTTTATATGTGATCATACGTAGGAAGTATTTCCTTGTTTCATTCTTTTCCATTTTCGCCATGCGACTTTCTTATGTCTAGTTTGAATGGCTGCATATAGTGCAAAGAAGCTAGGAGGTAGAGGGGCTGCTTTTGATCCTCGGAGCTAATTCACTTTGTGATCTCATTATGCATCCACTGAACACGAAATTTCGTGTACTGTTCCCACATGTACTCGTAAATGTAAACATTATGTGCACTTAACATACAAGTTTCCTGATCAATACTTGCACAAAAGATGTAGAAGCAGGCTAAAGAGGGGTGCCATCACTCTTTGCATGAGACCATGCGTGCGCGTTTTAGGGTACTGTTGACGGTAGACGGTCTCGCTTCCTCTCAACCAGGAAATCGTCATTCTCCAATCATAGCGGGCCAAATGGAACCACTCCCTTGCCCCTCTTTGTTCCTGAGTCAGGTCTCGTGGTACCCACTGGGCACAAGCATGCAGCCTGTCGTACTAACGCTACAATGGCTAATGTAATTTGAGAAACAATAGAAAATCTTTATTTGCCTATTTTATTACAGTCAACCCAAAAAGTACGTTTCCAATATTTTTGCAAAGTGATTCCATCGTGTCTTACGGAAGCCAGGTATTCACAGGTTCTGAGATCGAATCTGAGGCTTTCCTTCGTCACATGAGGTGAAGACGAGGACGCGATGAATTGATGGAAGGCTTTGGGAGTCCCCCAAAGGATGGAATGAAATGATAGAAATGAAGCTCTGTTTCCAGGTCATGAGTAACGCAGGCGAGAAATATTGCCTTAAGAGAACCACTGCGAGTTGTTTAATAGCAGAGACCGCAGTTAAAAGAGGAAAGCGATGATGAATTTGCTTAAATCATGTGCAGCATCGACATGAACGAATTGAGTTCGCATGTACAGAGATCAGGATGAACTCACGTTTGTGAAGTAGGCAACTGTTTGATTTTATGTTCCATTACTTTTAATTATTTCTATTAATTAATTTCTGATAGACCAAACTTACCGCTCAGAGGGTTGGTCACCCTAACAGATTTTCCATGGACTGTGGAACATAGTCTGTATTGGGTTCACGCCTTAAATGATTAAACTGCAACGTAATTTGCGACATGAAAGAAACTTATAATCTACAGCTGAATTATCGTATCAATTAGGAAAGTGATTTTGCCACCCAACTAAAATATTTCTATAAAATTAATGATTTCAAATGTACAAGATGTAACAAAGATGCCTACATACTTTCCTGGCGTTTAATGTGTTAATTCATTGTTAATGCAAAAATTTAAATTATGTTGTTTTCTTCGTATTTTTAGCGGTTTATTTCACGTAGTAAAGAAACTTGGTCCCATATTAAATTTAGCGTGCTCTCACACTTCTGCAGTTGGCTATACTGAACAATGGTACAAGTATATACAACAGAAAGAAAGAAAGAACGGTAATTAACTTTTGAAAACAAGTCGGTTACAGAAATTTAAAATGAAGAGGAGTGGATGCTGAAGGCTATTGATTCATATAACTGATGGAGCAGGTGCAGTGTGCGTCCTTGTACTTTGATACTTAACTCATATTGCTGGTTGCACGTGAAGTCTTTGGCATGTTCGCGGTTCTTAGTCCGGCGGCGATTTCATATATTGAGATAAAATACAAGCCGTCCGTTTCCACTCTGATATTACACACGATCGCTACCTATTGGTACACTACATGATTGTTCGTTCACTGTTACTAGATAGACACTGTTGGCGTCCTTATACTGTTACAAGTCTGGACACATGTCCGTCCCACACGAGAGTTCACAAGCGAGAGAGCGAGGTGATCATACTTCCTCTGTACGATACAGTACTCTCACGCCATCTGTACTGGACGTCTAGCATGTTGGATGATTCTTTTCTATATGGAGGTGAGGATTCGATGTCCACCGCTGGGCAGCGAGAATCCTTACGTGCTGTTGTGGAACTGAGGTGGCTGTGCCAGACAGTGTACACCTTTCATACCAGTGAAGCCAAAACCTGTTGTCAGGAAGCACTTGAACTGACACAAATGAGCAAGGTGAATAATCGTCCGCTCCCTCGCCTTCACCGAAGTCATTTCCACCGGCAATCTGATGGAACATATAAGGACCATGTATAGCTGCGATAGCGCCATACTGTCATTTCCAGAATTAGGTGCTTTTGTCCGTAGCCTTCAAGTTATTTCGGTCAATAAGACCTTCTTGCCAGGAGGTTACGCTACTGATTTATTTTCCTGGAAAATAACATCGTCACTATTAGTTAAAAGTATCCTTTTAATGCCCTATCGAATTGCGCTAAGCATTTTCAGAATTGAAATTGAGAAAATCGTAATGTTCCCTTGCCAGACCGATGTGTACAGGAGAGTTATCCGGATAACAGTCACAAATAAAGTTAAGCTTTCACCAGTGTAAGTGTGTAGGTCAACAAGAATACCTTAAGTTCCAAATGCTTTGTGTCCAGTGCATTTTTATCATGAAAGTGTCACAGATCGAAACCATCTTACAAAATATTTATGTTGTAAGATAAACGTCTGAGACATTTTGATGGTACTTTGCAGCTACCTCGTATCTAAAATAAACCTGCGATTTTCGCTTTTCCAACATGAAAGTATGTAAAAATTTCGGCCTACAAAATGTACTGGCCCTTATTTTAGTAAGTGCAACAGAATATGACTTATGTGCATGAAACTAATCAGCGTTGCCACCTTTTATCTCTCAGGAACGTTACATTTTTTCCTCTTTTCTTCAAATTGGTTTTTTTTTTTAAGATACGAGGTAGCTGCAAAGTGCCATCGATTTGTTTTACGGTTTGTAAAAAAAAACTAGGACTTATTCGGTTTGCTATTAACTTACCATTTGACATTATGAAAGTCTATACTTCTGGAATAATTGTGTGTTGTATTTTCAGCTGGTGGGGAAACCCAAGATATCCATATACATGTAACACATCACAACTTTCCAGCACGAAGTAAGCGAAAGTTTTCAATCCTATTTTGTTTGCATTTAACATTATACGATACGTGTGTGCTCTGTGAAGTTCAACTAACATATTCTTTTTTAGTAAACGTTTTTTTTAACAATATTTAAAGGTAAGGCACAATAATGATCTTGCATGTATGTGAAGTTTGAACTTACCAATAAGTTAAAATCAATCACAAGTATTCGACTTTTCATTTAATAGAAGTTGCTGATTAATTAATCTTACTGTTGGGAATAGGAACAAAAGGGAGTGAAGTGAAACAGGTATAGATACTGCTGCATACATCATCCATGAAATAATATTTATGTATTTGAAATTTCGTTGACTGAATCAGAAGCCAAGGACTAGGAACAGCCAAATTACGTAGGTGAGTAAAAAATAAAGGTTGAAGTTCACCAATTTTCGTAAAGTAACAAGTATATTGAATTTCCTGCAAAAATTCAGCAGATACAGCAACTCCTTGGACGTAAATGTAGGCTGCACTTACATCTATTCGGGCCTTTATCGTTCTAAACAGCATTATTTTTATCCTTTACACCTTAGTTACATTTCTCGATCATTTATTTGTTAATGAATTTGATTAGATGTCAGTTCACGCAAATTCCGGAAGCGGATTAGAGGTAGAACTCAGTAAAATGACTGGTTCGGAACTGGACCACCGCCCAAGGATTTCGTGGTGCCTATACTTGCTAAAAACATGTTTGAACTGGCAATTATAAAACGCATAATAACGTTAAGGCCTATAAAAAATTTAAACAGATAGAATGTTAGAAGAGCAGTCAGTAGGGTGCTCGGTTGTAATCGGGAAGACCCGGTTCGATTCCCACCCTGACTGAGGTTTTCCTCGTATCTTTCGGTTATATCAGGCAAATGACTTGATGATACCTTGAATAACAGGGCCTATTCCATCTAATATCCTTTCCCTCACTCACTGTATTAAAGCAACATCTCACACGACAAATACTGTCAATGCATACTAAAAAATAACACAAGTTATACAGGGTGTTTAAAAAGTGATGTTCATATATTGAAGGATGAATGCCTCTGGCCGAAACAAGAAAATATTCTAATGCATATTAGAATATGTGGTTGAGGGTAAATAAAAGTTCAAATGCAGAAACGAACGAACACAAAATTGCATATTTTGAGATAAGGACAGGGTAGATAAAGTTTGAAAGTAACTTTTGTAAAAAAGATCACGTCAGTGTTGGCATTATTGGAGGGTGAATCTACTTACTTAAAATCTTCTGTTTTTGCAGAAAAAATAGCAAACTACATTACTTCCTTCTACAGGGCAAAACAACACCGACAAACCTACCTCACAGGATTTCTGATACGATAAAAATTAGAATATATATATGTGTATAGACCATTGAGCGTGCACAAATGCTTTGTTTCGGCACTCTAGGCTGCGAAAAGCGTGGTTAATGAACTTCAGAGCTTGATATTTCCAATACTGTGAACTGTAGAACAGAGGCGGTGTGGTACCCTCAAAGACTTGAAACTTGCTTTATCCAAAATGATGCAATGCATACGCAAGGGATTCCCTAAAGGAAGTAGGATATTCCCATACATTCTTTGGAGTAAATGTGGGTCGAAATAAGCACGAATAGTGTGAGTACAGATGGTAAACGTAATCTAACTGCGCAATGGCAGTCTCATTTACATCGCTGAAATGTGTGTAATTTACTCCTATTTGTTACGTAACAATGCATCGTCTTGAGATTTCGACTTTCCCCAAACGAATTATTACTTGTTGGACTTACTCATCCCACCTTTACTTCAGAGAATTTCTAGGGATCTCCTGCTTCCTTTGGTGGAGTCCCTTGCGCATTCATTGTACATTTTTTCAACGTGACTTTTTGAGTAGAGCAGGTTTGAAGTTTTTGACGGTACCATGCCGCCTCAGTTCTACTATTAAAGGTGTTGGAAATATCAAGCTTTAAAGTTCTTTTTTTTTTCACGCTTTCGGCAGCCTATAGTGCAAAAACGAAGCATTTGTACATCCTCGATAGCCTATATTTTCCTATCGGCATGTCAGGAACCTCGTGAGATGGTTTTGTCAGTGTTGTTTTGCAACACCCTGTAGATATATAAAGTACAAGATGTGTGGTATTAACAGTAATGCAAATATGCCCGTTTCAATACAACAAAAGATGAAATCATTCAACGAAAGTTACTGTTTCACTGGGTTCCCCATGAAGAAAACTCGGCGGGCCTGCGGTGACCTGCCTTCATGGTTAGCGGGCCATCGGCGGCCCGTCGAGTTTTCCTCATGGGGTTAGACACTTAACTTCACTTTGACCCCCAATTTTTCAGTTTCACCTCCATGTGAGTTGGTTCCTTTCTGTATAACTACGGTTAATTGTACTTCCCATGCGAAACAAATTGTGTATACCTTTACACAAAACAAAAGTACTTGCGAAATCTTCAACTTCTGTAGGAAGAAAAGAAATAAGGCAGAAATAGTTCCGGAACGCCATATATCCCAATTACAGACATACAAAAGTCAGGAATTTCGAGTGAGGTCGCTGTGGATCAGTGGTAATCGCTCGCCTATGGCGCTTGGCGTCCTCAGTTCGATCCCACCTTATGCCATGTGAGGTTTGTGGTGGTGGTGGTGGGAGTTCTCCGGGTTCTCCCCTTTCCTCCTAGAGTGAAGTAAATCATATCCCACGAAACTATTTCTGGAGCTTGAAGTCCTAATCGAAGAAGCAAACAAATACCAGTAAATATTTAATACTATCAAAGACATCATCTCGTATTCTCATGTAATAGATGCATTATAAACATAACTTCCATTACTGTACGAAGATCAATAACATGATATGATCAGGAACTTCACATTTATAATCGCCTCATATTCATAACCAGACAAAACAAAACAGAAACGAAAGAATACTTCCCTTCTTTCTTTGTTATATCCATTTTTCCTTCTTTAACACTTCGACCATCGCTACACCTCCCACTTTCTTCAGTCCACCAATTCTCTCATCATCATCCATCCGGCCTGAGCTAAAGTTGCCTAAAGGACCTAAATAAAAAAATAAAGAATTTCCAGTTATTTCTCAAGTGCTATGAACATAATTTTAAAGCGGAAATTTGAATTCATTGGCTCCAGTCGCAAGAATCATCATGACATTGGTTATTACGTGAAAAATCAAAGAAACGAATAAAAAATGCAAAAAACCCACATGTACCGGTAATATTAACTGATTTTTGTAAATTTCTGAATATCTATTATTTTTTTACGAAATCCCCTTCTTCTAAAACTTGTATTGGTAGGCTAATTTCCCATTTTTGCATGTCAGCAACTCTGCAGCATTAATCATATCCATGGTAACACATTCACACATTAATGAAACGGTTCATGAAGTTTGTTTGGTACATCATTCACAAAGAGTTGAGTGTTAATCAGAGATAAAGGTAATTAGCATGAAATATGGTTCTCTATTTTGTTTTTAAAAAAAGCATCGACATTTAGAACTAAAACTCCTCACAACAATAAATCGTTGGAAGTAAGTAAGTCACTTTTCAATTCACATCCCTGGCCAAAGTTTTTCCTACGCCGTTATGCTTAGATAAGCGACCTTTACACGTTTTCTATTGACTTTCCTATCTTCCTTTACATTGTTATCCTTGCATTTACGTGCCCTATTTCTCTGAAGAAGCCCTGATAGACAAGGATGAAATGTTGCTGTGATATTTTACTGTTTCCATTATGTAAACATCATGTGCTGCCATCTAGAATTTTCTGTGTAAAACATTGATAAAAAATGGGACAAAGAAAAAAGTCAACATTTCGTTTGGTTTAATTAAGCTTCATCAGGGTGGTTAAAAGACGAATCCTTGTTAATGAATTGTTAAGTAACTTTCAAAAGATTTAAGAAAAATGAAATTTGTTAAATTCTTAACGAAGATTGGTGAAACCCACCAAAAGACTTAAGTATACTCATGGTGGGAATCACTGGACGGTTAATGGAGAGGTAGTTTTCACTTTTGTCTTGTTATCAATCTGATGAAGTTTAATTGAATCAAGTGAAACATGGTGCTACGCTTCTCTGTCAACGTGTCCACTTTTAATTTTCGTTCCGGAAAATCCGGGACATTATCGGAATCGAGATCTCTGTCCCGGTGTTTCGAAAATGACTGTCGGGATGTATAATGTCCTAGTTTCAAGCGAAGAGGAGGGGTAGGTAAAAATTATCGATTCCTTCCTATTCACACGATTTTATTCACTTCAACTTATGGGTACGGCAGTTCAAATAATTCTCTAAAAAATCAATTCATAGAGCCTGGATTTAGTTAAATTCACGATTCATATTGAACTGAACATCTGTTTCACTTGGCTACGGATAAAGCGTTTTCTTCCTCAATAGTTATTCTTGTTGGTATTATTCTTTGTTTCTACCTCCCGCCTTTTTAGTTGTAGCATCATGATTTTTTTTTTTTTTTAATTTTCCGCTGACCATAGCAATACCAAGAAGAAAAGTATAACTTGTTTAATAAAACAGAAAATGCAAACAGTAGGAAAGGTTTAAAAATTTCGATAAAATAAAAACTTGTGAGGTGGTAAAATGTTTTCTCTTTTTTTTTTAATTTTGATTAAAGATTTTTTTAAAAGCGTTTTTTGGCCCATTAATACTCACTTGTTTCCGTTGGCAATTCCACCAGGGAATATCTTAGAAGTAGCCACCGCTGTGATTACTTACCTGCAGAGCGTTGGACATAAAATTGACGTAGTTTTAATTCAGGG
>JAGDQP010015055.1:0-12754 GCA_022664845.1 Lepisma saccharinum | reverse complement strand
TTACTGTAGCGGTTGGTATTTGCTTCGCTTTTATTACTTAGCCATCGATGCCTTGCTTGTTTCGTTCCTCATGAAGCTTAAGGCATTCTTCATCAAACCAAGGTTTGTTTTTCTGTTGTTTCTTCTTACCTACAACGTTCCTTCGCTGCGCTCTTAATTGTTTCACGAATTGCCTCCCACATCTTACTTACATCAATTTCATTATTAATATCATCATTATTATTACTCGAGTCGGCTCTGATTTCGAACCTATTTGAGAGTTTGAGTTGGTAATCTGCTTTTATGCTCGGATTATCTAATCGTTTCACTTCGAATTTCAGTTGTTTCGACCCCTTGCTTTCTCTGTTCGCGATACATAACTTTTCCCTTACTTTTGTGATCACTACTTGATGGTCGGTGTCACCTTCCGCTCCTCTGTACGACCTAACATCCATTAGGTTGGTGTGTCTTCGTCTGTCTACTAATACGTGATCGATCTGGTTGAGAGTTTTGCCGTCCGGAGATACCCCTGTGTATTTGTTTATGTCTTTGTGTTCAAACTACGTGCTCTTTACCAGTAGTTTTTTCGAAATCGCGAAAGTTATCAGTCTTTCTCCATTGTTGTTGGTCTTTTCGTGAAGACTGTATTTGCCGCTGCGTTGAAATCACCCAACACAATTTTTGAATTATACTTCGGTAATCGGTCAAATAATCCTTGTAGCTCCTCGTAAAATGTATCTTTGTCGTTATCATTAGCCACCTTGATCGGAGCATAGACATTTATTAAAACCGTGTTGCCCCACCGAGTACGGATCGTAACGTACGATAGTCTTTGGTTTACGAACTCTATATTTTGAACCGCTGAAGGATACTGTTCTTAATCAGGAGTCCTGTTCCGAAATCGTGAGACTGTGTTCCCCCGTAGTAGAAAGTGTACTTGCCCTGTCGGATGCTATCTTGACCCTCCCACCGAACTTCTTGTATCGCTAATATGTCTAGCTCGTACTTCTCGGTCTCGCGTACCGCCACCTGAAGAGCGCCCGTTTGGTATAATGTTCGTACGTTCCACGTTCCTATTCTGAGGTCTTTATTAATCACGTTCTTGGAGCCCCCTGAAGCAGTCCCAGCCCGGAGATCTGAATGAGGGACTAGTTTACCTCCGGAATAATTTACCCCAGGACAATCCATGAACCATCTGTTACTATTTCTTGACATGTTTTAGCGGTGTAGAGTTGTCAGCTCTACGACCTCGCAGTAAAGGCAGGCATTCAAGATGTCGTCTTCTGTCCATCTCTGAGCCTTCCCGATGTCATTCATCTTCAGCCTCAGGGTGGTAATGGTGAAGCTGCTTCCCTTCACTATAATATTTTTATTCGGAGTTATCTTCCCCTAGTCTTTGTAGATCCCTCTACTAACTGCAAGGCAGCAGTACTGGTTTTGGTCCATTTAGGACAACTTATAGTGGTTCATAATTTCTTCCAAAGACATGAAATTAATTTCGTACGAGTCTGCAAAAGGATATTTAAAAAGAAAATTCTTATTTGTATATTTCTCATCTTGAGAAAGAAGATGGATCACTTTCAGAATTTGATTCAGCCGATGAAATATTTAGGGACTTCTTGAGTAAGTTTAAAAATTTTTATTTGAGTCAAACCTCCCTTTTAAATCATGAAGAACGGTAGTTCTTCGAGTGATGCTGATAAATGAGTCTGTTAGAGGCATTCTATGCATACAGCTAGTTTCGGATCTAGCGAAATATAAGCCCGATTTTGATGCCTGAATTTGCATTTGAAAGTTCTTTGCCATACTAAGACACAGAAAAAACGTAGAACCTCCCTGGAACCCCTCCCTGGGCGGTGCGAAAAAGGTTCAAAAGTTCACATTTCTGATGATAGCAACTGACCCCATACCATATAGGCTGCCTAAACTTGCGGAAACTTAATCTACGCTTCAATACCTTTCAAACGGTGTATCGCACGTCAAAATCAGCGAAGGGGTTCAAAAGTTACGACTTTTTTTTAGCCCAATCACAGAATTTTCACAAATGGTAGAAACGTTTGTCTGCCACTCTGTCTGTCTTTTTGTTCTATCCCCAAATGGTTGGTACCAGGGGATTTTGGGGGTCAATCGCGGGTAAATTAAAGCTTTTTTTTTTATAGGAGTTACCGTTTTAGAGATATTGAGCCTATCGTGGTCCAAAATCGACCTTTTGTATGAAGACTATGCACTTTTTTTTAACACAGCCTTACAAATAAGTGATATCAGTATAAAAACCCTTTCTGGGTAAAGGGAAGAGTGACGCAAGAATTCTACTCACAAAAGACGTGATATCCATTTTGCGAGTGACTTTCTTCGTGTCACTATGGGGGAAGGGAGGATACTAAGTCTCTTAATTTTATTACAAATTCATAATTTATTTCTTCTGCATCGACTTACAATGTTGAGACTGTGCCTCGAGTAAATATAACATGCGTCATGTCAGAGTAAATACAATTTCTACATATCACAGTAGTAACATTTGTTCTTAAGGAATGTACAAAGTTCAGATTTAAATCTATTAGGGTTTGGCATACATTTAATATTTATAGGTAGCTTATTGTAGAGTTTAATACAATTTACATATGTAGATTTGTGGAAGCCAGCGTAATTTTGAGAGACAATGAACAGGTTTGACGGGTGTAATGTGTGTGAACATTCTTGGTTTGAATAAATAGCTCTTTATTTTGTGCAACAAACACTTCCGCCATAGTGACACAAACAAAATCACTCGCAAAATGGATATCACTTCTTTTGTGAGTAGAATTCTTGCATCACTCTTCCCTTTGCCCTAAAGGGGCTTTTATACTGATATAGAACTACAGAGAAACAAACAAATCATGGATAAGGAAGGGTACTAGAAAATGTTGAGAATTAAAAAAAAAACGAAAGACTTGCAAACTAAATTGACCTGTAATCAAGAGTTCTCAGAATATTATAATTTGAACTTTATTTATGGTCTTTTAAGCACCTGAGTCCCATACCGCTAGAATATTATAAGAAATATACGGTAAATCAATATATAGAAAAGTAATGAGCAAAGCAAGGCGTCTACATTACATCAAGAATAAAACTCTCACAGAAGTAGAAATTGTAATGAACTTGTTATACCCCAGATGTTATATTAAGAGTTTCGCGAGGTGCTCGCTAGATGGCCGTACTTGAGCCGATGGAAAAACGAAGTGAGCGACCTTTTAAACATTTTGTTTAATTGTAAGGTGCAATATGAAATCAATGCTACTGGATTTAAGAGATAAATGACAGTTGCGAACTTAATAGACATTAAGTTTTAAATGTAATCAGAGCGGGTAAAGTATCAAGTATAGCAGATAAATATATGTACTAGGTAGGTAAGTAGTACTTGTCAGGTACAAGGTGCAGAGGTTCTTGTATATTTTAATCCTCTATTGAATAAACTATGTTATGGTGATCATTCTCCGCCTTCTTCATAGCTAGACGTAGTGGAGGAATTGTTCACATTGCCCAGGCTGCTGAAAAGCGCTGCAGCAATTGTGGATAGTTTCTCTACACACTCATTTGTGTCACCACTACGGTGTAGCTTTGGGGCACTTTATTAGGTATTAAAGACCCTGAGAAATCCAGAGCGACCCTGAGAAATATGGATGGGCAGTTCAGTTCCTTTCAAAGACTAGTTCGCACTGAACTATTTCGCTGGAAAGAAGTGTTGTCCCCGGGCGAAAGTGTTGTTACAATACCTCTGTGCCCACTCCCTTCAAAGCAGCACGAGGCCATGATAGAGATGCATTGATGCACCCACCATTCTAGTCAGAGAGAGAGAGAGAGATAGAAACGGAATAAAACATCTGCTTAAGAAACATCAGAAAAGCGAACACACGGTTGAACTTGAACTTTCCCGCGATTTGTCTACGACCGGGGCGGGGGTGAAGTGCGTAAATGTCCTTTTCGTCAGTAAAACTCCGTCTCGTATGCGCATGCATTTAGTTCACTACGCGAACTAAACCTTCTCTCTCTGTTTTATATTTTTCCTTCTATCTTTGCTGCTTTTCTACCGTTATATATGTGAGATGCGCACGAAGCGAACTACAATCTGTCAATCCTCTGAACTAGTTCAAACTGGTCAGTAAACAGATGAGTTCGTTCGCGAACCACACATCTCTACTGAGAAGGTTATTTAACAGATGTGATGGTATTCCAAAGGATCTGACCGAACAGCTGCAACATTTGAATATTGTATCACGGCTGCAGATTTACAGGTACAAAAGGATCCATTACAAAATCAGCGTGGAAATGAATGAACCATGAAACCAGTATAACAAGACTTCTCACTTACGAAAACATAAAGCTCCTTATTGATGATGACAAATCTTCCACTATTGAGTCACGAAACACAGTGGAGTAGAAAACACATGAACCTGGAACTAATTTCCACAAAAATGATTTTTGCTTTAAAGTGAAGACAACACACTTTCATTCAACATATTAAGAATATACCTCGATGTTGCCATGCTAAATATATTTTTGGCCCGCTTTCTTGAGAAGAATGGCAAAAAGTCATGTGGGGTATCAAATAACAGTGAATGTGATGCTCAACACGAATGTGCTATTGGTTTTTCGAAATAAATATTTTTTTTAAGGATGTGAGGGCTGCAATTCCCCATAAACCTTCTAATACTCCCATAGATTAGGATCACGAGTCGTCATGTCAATTTTTTTTAAAAAAATGCGCAGCAAATGAACATTAAAAAAATAATTTAGCTGTACTTTGTGTTGGAGGCAAATTTTAAATTCTTTCTTTGTCGATTCTGATTCGATTAATATAAATTTTTCTTCATCAGGATCGTCTAGCCTTTTTAGTATGTGGTAGTTACATTTGCTACAGGTTTCTCGAATGATTTCAGATAAGGCCTTTTCTCCATGCATGAAATTATGATGCTGTTCCCAAAGCGTTCTTGCAGCTTTTTCAGTAAGTGTAGACAACTGAAAGGCTCTTTTTCTCCTGGTAGAAGATCACGCATCTTTTCCATTAGGCCATTGACTGATATTTGCTTTCTACATATTTCTAGAAAAAGTTCACGATTGGATGACCGATTGACGTAGACACATCTTTCATCTCTTCCTGTCTGTAATAGAGCCCGATTCTACAGCCACATCTTTCGGCTCGATCCGAACCAAACAGAAATTTTCGCCAGCCTAGCGCGTGGGGGCCTGCACTCTTGACTGGTCGAAGAATTCGCTTCTTGTGATGCCTTCAATTTTAAATCACTTTTAATTTTAAGATGGCTTATGTAAACACGCCAACATTCAATGTGGACTTCAACAGCATCAGTAAGCATAGGATTCAAGAGTTCATGGAATTTATCTTATCTCTGTTTCCAGGTGTTGATAATTCCTTCAACCCTTCGGCTGTTAGTGTGGTAGAGGAGAGAAATCACCAACGTCGTAAGAGGAGAGAAAACAAATTTCTTCATCCTGTATTATAACGTTATCTTATCAGTCAGACATACATTACATAAACCCAAAATTTGTAATGCGCTCCGTGTAATATTATTCTGTATAACATATATGGGTCTCATTTTAAACATTTTAAACCTTTTCTTGGTCCCCATATCCTTAAAAATATTTTTTTTTCTTTCGAAAAACCAATACCATATCCGTGTTAAGTATAAAGTTCTAAAATTCCCTGTGATTTGATATCACACATGATTTTTATATTATTGTTTTTTTTTTTCAAATTTTGGCGCCATTTTTTTCAAGATAGCGAAAGAAAAGTATATTTCGCATGGCAGTATTGATGTATATTTTGAATGGAAGTGTATTGACTTCACTTTAAAGCACTAATATTTTTTTATTTATTTCGACTGTACTAATACTTTTATTTAGCTGATAGCAATAAATTATATTTTATTTATTTAATTAATGCTATTTTGTTTAATTAATATATAGCATTATATTTTAGCAATATAATTAAAAATGTAGTTGATAATACGCAACATAGCTCATCCAATTTCTGATAACTGTTTATATTTCGATCAATGTTTTAGTCCTACAGTTCATTTGGAAATTATTGAAGTACTTAGAAAATTTAGTAACAAATTCTCTGCTGGTCCAGATGATGTACCCGAATTCATACTAAAAAGGTGCATCCATCTTATCTCCCTTTCCATCACTTTAATCGTTCATGTCATTAATCCGGCAGAGGTCACGTAGCGGTCTTTTCGACAAAGTTTGCACTCTTTATGTCACCATGTCTAGTTATTGCCCGCCTTCTCACATCGCTCCAACTAAACCTAGCGGTGAATGTGAGTATCACAATACACTACTCAGCCTAACGTCAGTTGTAAGATGATCTTTGTAAAAATTTGGTATATTACATCATTCTGTGTGTAAAATAATCAAACTGGTCGAAAAGTTCCAACGCGACTTCTTGTGCGTAAACAAGAAACGCGACCTCTCCCGGATTAAGCTTGTGAGTTTTCTCAAGTACCCTTAAATCAGCTCGCATTAAGTAGATATACAAGAAGGGGGGGGGGGGAGATGAAAGTCGGGGAATGATAAACTAATTTCCCTCTTCTCAAAAATTTCCAAAATATTCGAATAAATTGTACTCAAATTGTTACTTTCACGATTGCACATCAAAAATGTTTTATCATCTTCTCATCATGGTTTTATAAAAGGCAAATCTATACTATCACAACAATTAATGACTTCCCCGACGAAGTAAACCGATCAGTAGCTAACATGGGATTATCCCTTCACGATGTTATGCGACTTAAGTAAAGCGTTTGATTGCGTAGACCATCTCAAACTAATTGATAAACTCCACCGATATGGAATTAGAGGAGTTGTTTCGGTCGTATATGCCGAAAAGAACACAATCAATTGAAATCATATCCAAAGAGGATACGTTCGAGACATTACCTCCAAGCCTCTTCCCTTCAGTGTAGGAGTCTCACAAGGATCAGTTTTGGTTCCAGTTCTTTTTCTACTTAACGATCTCCCCAAAAGAATAAAGGAAGGAAAAACAATTTTATACGCTGACGACACAAACATCATTCTCAAGGCAAGTTATATATCATCCCTTCAAAACGAAGTCTATATTACAAGAAGCAGTTTTAACAATTGTTCTATGATAATAAACTTCTCCTAAAGACACAATTTAAACACTCAAGAACCACTCACTGAATGGATAAATGTCACAAAATTTCTTGGGTTATTCATCGACAATAATATGACATGAGTCTATTTCATTAATACATTTTGCAATAAGCTTTCTCCCTCGACTTGCATAATCAGATCTCTGGTCTTTATATTCGAAAGCAAAACTATCATACCTCTTTACAGTACTATATTTCTCTCTTATGTAAACCATGGCATAGCAGTTAGGGGTTTAACGAACACCTTAAAAGGTTTACAAACTCCAAAATAAATTAATTTGCCAGGAAGCCCAATAGAAACAGTTGCAAAAGTTTTTTCCTCATAAAAATTAATGACTGTCTCTTGTATACTTGAATTACTAAAAATACTTGGAAAAGTCTTTCAAAATTAAAAAAACACGACGAGGATATTAATGATCATGTAACTACTGTTATTCCGCACAAGACTCCATTGCTTCAAAT
This sequence comes from Lepisma saccharinum, assembly GCA_022664845.1. Classification (NCBI taxonomy): domain Eukaryota; kingdom Metazoa; phylum Arthropoda; class Insecta; order Zygentoma; family Lepismatidae; genus Lepisma; species Lepisma saccharinum. The sequence continues at coordinate 5,141 of JAGDQP010015055.1, read as the reverse complement.
AGTCACAATTATTTTGATTTTGATTTCAGCAGCAGTAAAATGACTTAAAAGAGTATTGTTAGAAGGCCATAATATGTAAATACTCAAACGTTTATCTAATTCTATATCCTTGCATTATATTTATTGTTTGTAACATGGCCGATGCCATTCGTTGTACTACATGTGCAACGGTCAAATGAGCGGAATACATCTGAATCTAAAAAGTCACGTAGTTTCGTTCTGAAACTTTTTGTAAAAAAAGAAGATTGTTAATTTCGAAACTCAAAATGGCCGTAACCACAACTTTTTTCGTTAAAAGAATCGAGCGATGTTCATTGAATTTCATAGCTGGAAGATTCAAAGGGTGCACCAGCAATTCTAATTGAAAAGGATATTAAACAGGCACATGTTTAGGGGTGGGTTCAGACCCCTTCCACCCCCAAAACTCAGAATTTTATGGAAAAATAGTATAACTTCAGGCGTAATTATACATATTTAATATACACTTCATGCCCACACGCACCTTGGACCCCCCCCCCCCCTTCAGAAGCCCTTGGATCCCTCCCAAAGCCAAGTTCTGGATACGTATTAAATTTAACAAATAAATAAAGTAAATGTGAACAATACTTTCACAATATACTTGCGGTTTTACAATTACACTACAAATAGAGACCTACAGCCAACCGTATTCAGAAACGTTTTTTGGAGTGACCAGCGCTGTACTAACGAGTCACTACTAATGTTAAAAGATTGTTAATTACTCGTTAGTACAGCGCTAGTCCCTTGAAGAAACCGTTTCTGAACATGGTTACTAGTGACTAGAGAGCGCGAAGCCCACCAGCTGTTAAAGAGAATCTGCAAATAACCTGTTAAGATCTGCAATCCTAAATGCTCTATCCCCAATTCCATGACTCACATTGTATAAATCCGATATGTTACAGCCGAGTACGCTTCTCGTTCGTTTGTTTTTCTAAGGAGTCCCCGTCCCCCTTGCTTTTCATAGCTTACTTTTTTTCTTTTTTAGTGCAATTTTAAATGTCAATTATACTTGGAAAGTATTTTTCAATTTTTTTTATGTATATATGCGTTCAGACACACAAGTCGTGAGCTCGAGATATTAATTTTTTAGAGAGTTTCTCTTTGTTGAGCTTTTAATGAGAGTTAACAGCTTGGCTTGAAGATGAAGTCAGTCATAGCTTGAGACAAGAAATCTGATTTGCTTTAGGTGAACATTTTTCAACAGATAGTGAATGATATTATATTTTATTATTATTTTCTCATGGAAGTAGTAAAGCATTTTTTTTTATTTGTTTTATTTTTTCGCTTTGTACTAACAGCTGGTCACAAGTAATGCTGCCATAGTTTGAGCCAATTAACCATTTTACCCTTTTGAATCAAACATGAAAGGTGTTTTTCTTAACACAGTTGCTTTATTTTTTTCTAGGAGTTATACATGGTTGGGTTGTATGACAAATGGGGGCACTAGCTGAGTCAGAACACTTATTACAGGTACCTATATTTTACGCTTCTTTTATACTTAGCATGCTTTGGTAGAATAGCTTTACTTTTTTGACATTAACAAATATCGCCAGTGCTCACAAGGGAGGGTCATTATATGTCCTCTGCCATCAAGCAGAATGCACTTGATACAACACGATGAGACATGTAGATCACCAAAACTTAAGGTGCTTTGGACCACGGAGAGAGGAGCATGGAGCTTGTAATTTCACAAAAATAATACAAAGGCACTGAGAAAAAACAACTGAAAATCATACGAAAAGTTCTTGGCCCAAAACTCACAGGTAAGCACTCAGAAGTAACGAGGACATCAAACAATACACAGATATATATACAGTAACATTAGAAACCACAGATTAAGATTTTATGGGTACATCAAAAGAATGAAACTTGATCGTCTCATAAAAGTTGTCTAATTCTATGAAACAGGAGTAAAGCGAAGATAGACACTATGAAATAGATCAGTGAAATCAAACGTGACCTCAAGATCACACAAGAAGACATTCAGAAGATCTTTAAATCCAAATTTCATACTTATTTCGAATAACCTAACAAGAAGAAAACTGAAGAAAAAGACGAAAACCGCGTCAACAGTAGTGATGAAAGAAACACACAGGAAGAGAATGAATGAAAAATGGATTTAAAAAAGGCAAACAAACAGCTCTAATTACTGAGCGTAGTCTACCTAGGCTCATTCTCAGAATAATAATAAAGGCAGCATTTTTAATTCCAGGGGGAAACAAAAAGGTGGAAACACTCTTTAATTTCGAAAACGCTAAAAGGAATGCAAAACAAACAAACATTAATGGATACTTTGTGAAGGATCCCAGTACATTTATCACGGCCTCCATTTTACTGCGGCTATTTTGATCTTACTCTCTCGCTCTCTGTTTGTTTTTTCTTTTAAATGCGAAGAGACCACACTGTATCAATCTGGATTAGACTTTTGCCAGAATTAACGGTAGTGAAGTGAAGTTTCACCAAAACGTTATAATGAAATATGACACTAGCATGGAGTGGTTGATTCAAAAGTCCAGAAAGCTCCTTACCTTTTTAAAGAAATAAAAAACCAAGTTCACACCAGTGGCCACTAGGGTTCTTTTCGATGAGGAGTCATGGATATCACATCATGAATGTCTTGAAATTCTCTCATCCGAATTTTTAAAGTACGAAGAAGGTTTTATGTTGCACTGCTTTTAACAGAAAAACGCTGGTGAAGTTAGGTTTAGCATATCTTTATTCTTAAATTAATTCTCTGACAAGCCTTATACACTACACTTGATTACAAAAACACACAGTTTAAGCAGAAGCGTTTCAGCATTCTATCAACACTTTCTTTAGGCATACATTAATCAACGCCATCGACCTGCTATCAACGTTATCTACTAATAAAGCTTGCCTTTATTATTGTAAGCGATAATGACATGTAAATGTAATGTGGAAGGAAATGATATCATTTGGAATTCTTGCTCAATACATTCTCTTGGAAGTATAAAGTTACGTTAACACTAACTGCAGCAACCTTTTTCCCGGGTAAAATGTCAATCCTAATTGATGTTTATTACTACATGACCTTCATATTTAAAATATTTATAACCTATAAGATGGCCAATTTTTTAAACCGCCGATCATGATAGGCATTTTCCTCTGAGGCATCGCTCCATATCATATTTGTCTGCATTTCGTTCTCATTGTAAATAGAATAGACTATTTCTGGATTTTAGAATCGCCTACTCCATACTAACGTCGCCTTTCATTATTATGAGAAAACTAACTTCACTCTGGCAAAATTTAAACTCAGCTTGGAATCCTCTTCCCATCTGAAAAATCAAAGAAGACTTCAAATGGAAGTCTTCAAAATGGCAACCCTGATGCGTTCACAGATAACATCTTCCATCCATTAATGTGGATTCGTTTTTCATTCCTTTTAGCGTTTGAAAAATTAAAGAGTGTTTTCAGATGTTTGTTTCGCCTTCTATTAAAAAAGAACGTGCTACGGAATCACTTACACAATATGTGCTTTCTTGATGTCGTTGTTACCCTATTAGTACGCGCTTTGATTACGGCTTATTATGCTATTCGAGGAATGAACTTATTGAGCTGTTGTGAAGTTCCCGCACATGCACCTCCCAAGTTTGGAACACTGTGGCACCAACATTCACTACTTTGGTCCTTGTTACTAATACCTCTGAGATATTGAAAGAAAATTAATGTTATTCTGAGTTCGGATAGCAATGCTGTTAATGGTTTTGAATGTTACTTTTAGTAAGTATTATGTTGTGAAAGCTGGTTTAGATACCTTAAGCGATTTAAACTTAAATTCAACACCTGAATTGCAAAACAACCCAAGTCCACTTTTTTTTCTGTTCCTCGGTATCTGTGTTCCAAGAGCTATCCACTTGCATAAATATTACATCCTAATCCCAGCCCAAAAACCTTTTATTTAATACAAACTAATTTGAGCTGAATAGAATAACATATCAAGACCTTGGACTATTTTTTGTTCCTCCTGAATGGAATACTCAGGTGGACTTGGGATGTTTTGCAATTCAGGTCGTCAATTCTCCTTTTATGTGATTATTTGTGAAATCCCAAGTTCCATCCTCCTCGCTCCTCTTCCCTTGGTCCAAAAGGTCTCAAATTTTGGTGATCTACATTTCTCTCATCATCTTGTATCTGATGCACTATGTTTGAATCGGATTTGCGCCAGAACATGAAGTGACCATCCTTCCTTTCTGTCTGATAGTTTCAAGGTGAATGACTTCGCTTGAGGAAGCGATGAGTGATTTACAAAGCACATGACCGTAATTGAATCATATCTTCCGTCGATAAGTCGTGATTCATAAGACAGTTTTTGGGAAGAAAAACAATGGTGATGTGAACAATAACTGCAATTTCAAGTAGAATCAACGAAGCTTAAAGGGAGTTGCAGCTTTTGAATATTAAGAGTGAATATTTGCGCAAGTGTTGTCTCCTTATAGCATGGGTCCCATTTACCGAACGCTTCCCCTGTAGCTCCTGAGAATTCCACGGCTCCACCAATTTACAATATTAGAATAATATCGCATTCTAGTCTTGTGGAATAACATTATTATTCATTTTATGCACTTACGAGCTACATGCCTATATGCAATTAATTATTATTATTATACCACTTGAAAGATGTCGGAGGTCAAAGAAATATATGCTATCGTGAAAGTAAAATGAAAACCGTAAACAAATGTGAAATCATAAATCGGTACCGGAGAATCAGGTAAAGCCGATCAACTAGGGTAAAGTCGATCATAGCTAAATTGCTTTGATTTTCCACCCCAACCACCGGGTGCTTACACAAAGAATATTAGTACCTTAGGAACTAAGATGCTAGAATTTTTTCACCTAACCAAAACAATATAAAACCAATGTCATTTAGTTATGATCCACTTTCCCCTAACTGATCGACTTTAACCGATTAGATCCGCTCCCCGGTAAATCTTTCACGTTACCCAGGTTGAGAATTATTGATTATCGGATAGTGGGTACAGTCTACGGTCCCTCACCGCAAGAAAAAATATGACAGGAAAAAGTTAGTAAGCTACAGTTCAGAGCACGTATTTCTTTATAAATCTTATCTTACTCCATAGTTTATCACTTGTTTCACAGAA
>JAGDQP010015054.1:22029-43642 GCA_022664845.1 Lepisma saccharinum | reverse complement strand
TTTTTTTCATTATGTTTGTTCAATATCGATTTAATATCAGTATTAAACTGCAAAAAATTAAAGTATTAATTGTGTACCTTGGTAGGGTTTGTATTTTCTAACCTGTGGGGATCCTGATCATTTTGGTGGGCGTTCTGACCATTTTCAGAAGTGGGCGATCTGACCAGTGGGCGTTCTGACCATTTTGGTGAACGTTGCTGCCATTTTTACGAGTGGGCGTTCTGACCATTTCTGAATTTGCGTGTTTTGCCGTTTTGGTGGGCGATCTGAACGTTTCTGTGGGCGTTCTGACATAGTCCCTCTCGCGTAGCTTGAACTATAAGCATAGACCTCATAATAGATAAATTTGTTCGTATTCGTATTTTGTAATCTAGCGCGGACTTTTCTAATTATGCCAACCATTGCGTGTTCGTTTTAAAAATTGCTGTTTTTTTAATAATATTTATAATATAATACAGTTTTACAGTCTATCAGCTTTATTAATTGATGTTTTAAGGTCAGTTATTAATAATTTGCTATGGTTACAGTCCGCCATAGTCGTCAGTTCACTCTTAAAACTCTATTCACAGTCACTTTTAGATGTATTTCTCACTCCCAATTTTGAATTTCACATTGAAGAACTATTGTATGATACACTGAAGCTCTATGTAATATATCTGAAGAAATCTTCTTGAATTGAAGCCCAAAAGCACTGAAATTATGCAAATTAAACACTAAATATTTCTGCGGCTTTCTTCTCTTACGCCGCCATGTTCCAAACTCCAGATAGACTTAACACGCTTCGCCAATTCTGGCTGCGCTAAAACTAATGGATTTTTGTTCAGAGTACGTGATTTTGAATCCATCCGCTAGGTAGCTCTGTCATAGACGTCATATTCTACTATCAGGTCTGAACAAAAACCCATTATTTTTAGTGCAGCCAGAAATGTGGAAGCGTGCTAAGTCTATCTATTATGAGGTCTCTGCTATAAGTAACAGCGAGAAGCGCTCAATCCGGCAGCTGCAATTTGGTCTTGTGGTTAAGGCGTCGGGAAGCTGATCCGAAGGTCCCGAGTTCGAACTCTGGCGTTGTAACGGTCTTGAAGCTCCGTTTCATTGGTTTTATTTATTATTGTCATGATTTTTACTGTGTTGAGCTTCAAAGCCAAAATATTTTTACAGTAATGATCTCGGTGTCATCAATATACTTTGATCATCTTCTCACATATTTGTCGAGCAAAGGTATAATTTTCCATTCTTCTTTAGTTAGTTATCCTGGCGCAAGGTTTATTTCTAGAACTACTTCATGACGTATCCTCCTTCCGTCTTCCTTTTATTACTCATTTTCTGATTGGTTGATAGTGTCAGCATCCGTAAATGGACCAGGATCTTAGCTCATCTTAATATACAAATCTTCCCGCCAAGAAGAAACTTTACTCGTAAGATTTATTAATTTTCTTATATTAATTAACATTTCATTTATTTCTAGTTTTTAAATATACAATGCTTTTGAATTTTCATTCAGTGTGCCAAAAGGTTAGAGAATACTGGTTTATTTGGTTTGAAACCGAGATCTGTTCTGGTTTGTGTTGTTCCTACGTCTTTGTTCGTCATCAGTTGAAGAAGAAGACGTTCCCTTTAGGAGATATACCGTAAGATGTCATCATAAGAAGATGCTGCAGGCCACTAATTCCCTATAAAGTTTTATTTACAGTATTTTTTTAAATTACTCCCTTGGAGTAATAAAGAGAGAAAGATTTCTCTATTGTGCTTTATGCACTCAATTAAATTATTTCTTTCGCTAATAATGCGAAAGGTTTAGTACGATGAGCTCACCATGATTTTATTCGTTCAGTAATGGTTGAGTACTTGCACTCTATTTCGTCGGCTTTAGTTCCACTCATTTGTTTTATGTTAAATTTCAGCCTGTTTCAGAACTGCCTAGATCGCTAAACCCGTAATAGTATCCGAAATTATGTTATGAAATTTTAAATATTTATTTCGAAAAATACCTTCAAATATCAAATTTTTACTTTGCCTTGCTCATTGTTCAATGGTTGAAATTCAGAAAGTGCTTTTAGTGGAACTGGCCCATAGATTATAGTGAAAGTGCTATAGCAGGAAAGGGTCAGAATTTTCGAATGTTTGTAATCATGATTGAAAACGTCTACATGTAAATAAGTGATTCTTGTATTATTCTACAAAACAAGAAATTTTGGACATGAATTCCAAAATGAATTTATTTTGTAAAAGCATAATTTTCGATTACTGTATAACATGATGATTTTCCAAGAACTGAATAGTGATTTTCAAACATACTTTTTTTTTCTAAACCGAAATATGATCTGTCAGGTATTTCTTTTCAAGAAATGTGAAATTTTCAACTCAAATACATTTTTTTTTCGTTCAAGTGAACTTTGATACTTATGGCAATTTTAATTTTGAAATAATTTGTGTTCGATAACTAGAACTTTTCTGTCATTTTACTGAAATAAACAGTGAGTAAAAAGTGTTTATAAAATTTTATTGATATTCTATCCCATGTAGGAGTAGCTAATGTTTAAGTCAATTTAAAATAATAATGACGTTTTACGCAGAGATTATTTTAAACTTACACTGTCGCGTACAGTACAGGTGTTGTAGTGAACTGAATTTTCTTTTTACTAAAGTGAGTGCACTAACATTAAACTTTCAATGCTTTTATAGATTTTCACGTTGGTTGAGTTTAATATTTTCTACAGTGACCTTGTACACCAGGGGACAATATCGCTGTCTTGTGGCGGATAGATAGTACATTAGAACTTTTATTTCTCCTACTTTTTCTCTTTCCGCCAGAATACGACGAATGTCACTGGTGCAGTTTCCAACTGTAGTGCGAGGTCCATTACTGGTGCTTGTGAGCGTTTGCTACGTACTCGTTGTTTTAAGAGATTCAGAATGTTTTATTTTTGCCACCGCTTCTATTTGAGCTTTTAGAAGTTAACTTCGGTGACTTACGTGCTTTTATGGATAAACTTTGATTTATCGCCTCCAGTCTAAAGTCTGTATGCATGGAGGCTTGGGTTACTCTGGCATTTTCTATGCGGTAATGTGGGTTGTTCTCTGCGCTCTCTTCTCTATAGGGGTGGGGAATTGTTTCCTTCTGTGTCTCCTCCCACTTTTCCCCATCGTTTCAGCTTATGCCTGTCTCTGTGCTATATTTCGGATTTAGTTATCCTTCGGTTATCGTGTGCCCCCTCTTCGGGAATTTTTTTCGGTACTTGTGTGTCCTGATGATAAGAGATACTATTTATTTTGGTTCGATAGTCTGATAACTTAGCTCTCGAGTGACCCGTTTGAGTTGGTCCAGCTGGCCAGCTTTCAGTCTGGGTGTCATTGTAGACTCTTCGCAAACGTCACCCACTTGTCCACATGAAAGTGAAGTTTCACTTTCTTTCACACCCTTCTTTAGGGAGAAGACACACACAGGGGCACATTCTAGTTGTGAAGTTTGGCGAGGCTTCACTGGGAAGCGTCCTGAGTGTTTTCATGTTGGGCACTTAAGCTGTTTTTGCCCGGCGCTTGTACCATTTGAAACTTATTGTGTTCTTGGGTGGCATGGTTCAGATTTTCTACTTTTAGTAGGTTGAGGTGTGTATGTGCCCCCTTCCCTGCTTGGTGTGTGTGTGTGTTCTTACAGCGTCGACTTTTAATATTTTTTTTTCGTTTTTTATGTAAATACACAAAAGGAAATTTAATAAAAGTTGTGATTTATAATTTTAAAAGAGACCACTAAAACTAGGATGTATATAAACCCACTAGGGAAGGTTGCGTCCGAAAGGAGCTGGGCGGTAGCGTTGTGCATATGTAAAAGTTGTCGCGTGCCGGAAATGTTTCCAAGTGGGCTCTCCCCAGCTCTGCAACACTGAAGATAGTTCTAACAAAAATCTTACATAACCAACAGCTGATAATATCACGGTGTGGAAGTATGATATGAATTATGATGTAATTAGAAAGTAGATAGGATTAAGGAAGTTATTTGGAAGGTATGATTTTCAGTCTTGGTTTGATCGCAATTTTAATTACAGTACTCACAGTTTGTTAAATAATCATTGATGAATGTTTAATATTCGACTACATGTTGAGTGTGGGCGAAAAATTTTTGGGGTTTAATTTATTATTAGTAATTTACTAATGAATAACATGTTTTCAGAAGCAAGATGATTTTGCAGTCTTTTCGATCAGATAATATCGTAACTTCATATTTTGATTGTGTGTATACAGATCATTTGGTACTCAAGATGCTTTTCTGTGTTAAGATGATACACTCATTGTATTCTAGCCTAGTCATAAGATTTTTCGCCCTTAGGAGCACGGAAATCTAGATGATGTGATACAGAAATTGATTTCATTCACTTCACGGATCTTTGGTGTCCTCCATTGCAATCATTTCATGGCCCGGCTTCCACATATAGCTGGCAGCTATATAGGTTCTAGTTCCAGTCTAACCTTACCTCACCTAAACTATCCAAGAAAATTTGTAAAGAGAATAGTGAAAAAAGAAAGTTTAAAAATCTTATAAACGTGCAGTTATAGTTTTACGTCGCCAGACAACCACTTTATATTTTTCGTTCGGATTTTCACTGTTCCTTTCTATTTCACTCCCGAAAGCTAAATTTCTGCGCGCATCGCGGCTTGAACCCATTCCGATACTTTTACACTATATGCACTTCGGGCCATTTTCGCATGTTTTCAGGATTTTCCCTCATTTACACTTATAACAACTTAAAACATCTGCACTTACCTTAATAAAAGTAGTGATCAAGGGCTTTCGGAGGTTAGTTAAGGTCAGGTGCGGTGTTTTTTATTGCACACGCGACTCCACGAGGTTACCACTGTTTCAGTGGCCGAATACTGCACTCTGAAGCCGGTAAGAAATCTTTGTTATTTACACGCATTAGGAAATTTAATAAAAGTAGTGACCAAGGGCACTCGGAGGTTAGTTAAGGTCAGGTGCGGTTTTTTTTATTGCACACGCGACTACAAGAGGTTACCACTATTTCCCGCTAATTTGCAACCGCAAGGGATTCGTATTCATGGCGGTGCGATCGGTTTTCACATCGTCTTCTCCTTACAATGGCCGAACCTTGCCCTTTTAAGCGGGTAAGAAACCTTCGTTATTTACAGTAATAAGGCACTTTAGACGAGCTTCGCCGCGCCAATTTTACATAAGACACCTTCCTTTACTTACCCACGAACTCCATTTCTCCTGTAAATTTTTGGCGACGTAAAACTATAGCAGAACCATCAAAAGTTTAAAAATTTATGTTGGAACCCCGATACGGAATTTTATCCGCGATAAGTTGTATAAAACTCATATCAGGTAGGAAAGTTATAAAAATGGAATGCCATATTCCTCAATATTAACCATTCCTGCTAAGGAAGTTGCTGTATCTCCTTTTAACACTGCTTTAGCTGTAATCAATAAAAATATCAAAGGTCAAACCGTCTACAAAAAACAAATCAATGGTCCTTTGTATTTCTGCGAGGCCACTAAACGTTGCCTTCTTCATTTGTTTCCAGTGCTCCATTGACTTTTCTACAGTGATCGTTCAGTAGAGCTTACTGAGTAAAAGAAACACTGATCGACAATAATTTGGTTCTGGTTTTGAAGTGAACCCGTTACCAGTAGTAATACTATTGTCTTCTTCTACAACGTTACTAGAGTGATCGTTCCGTATAGATCACTGGGTAATAAAAACACTACTCGACTACAATTTGGTACCGCAATGAACAAGCAAAAACAGACTGTATGCCGCGATAGCGAGCAAGGGCGAGTCAGAAGAAGTCAGGCTTAACAATAAGTCTGAACCTGAAGGGCTCAAGAGCATCAGGTTTGGTACCTATTACTAAGTTACGTCTTACTAAACTATAGGAACATGCTTCCTGCAATTTATTAGTGTCATGCACTGCATTTTACTTTTGAAGTTCCGAAACTATTGTACTAACACTTCAATATACATCCTGGCATTAGTCCGTAACGTGCAGTAACACAAAATTAAAGCTCTCCACGTTGAGACGTAAGAAGATGCATCATGTACACAATCTTTTATTTTAAAATCGTTGTAACGAGTCGCGAAGCGAGGGTAGAGGAATGCATACGCTACGCGTAAAGCTGGTCTCCTTTTGTCGGTTACTAAAGTTTAAATATTACACTTGGGTGGATTCTTTTGCTCACGATTGACTGACCGCATCCTCTTAATTATTCCCGTGGAGGGCTGATTTTGTGTTTATTTACAAAAGAAGATCTAATATACTACATAGTGTATCGAAAAGGAAGTACGTTCGTATCGTTCTAGATGAGGCAATTTCGTAATTCTGTGTTTTTAGTGTTAGCGAACGTACTTCTAAAAATGACATTTCTCTTCTTTTCAGACTTGTTCTTCTTTTAGAAAAATGAATACAGATCCTTCATAATACAGTGGAAACAAGAGAACATTTCGTTTCTGACCCTTCGATACGTCACAAGTCAGGCGTCGCAGAAGCCCCAACAGTATTTGTAAAAACAAAGACATGTTTAATACATTCGTGGCCTTGCAAGACTTGAGCGCGGACTTACCGAAGGACCGTTGCTAAGTTCGTTGAGCGTAGATCCAAATAATCGGAAGGTTCTGGGAACAATCCCAGCGGCCACCCATCCTGACTAATGTTTGTTCAGGGTCTTCTTCAGTCCTACCAAGTAAATCCTGGGATAGTACCTACTAACTAGGCCCCGGCCGACTACTTTCCAAAATCCTCTCCCCGTGCCCTATACGGCCTGAACCTGAGATGCCAGAGACCTTCAAATTTATTCAGTTTAATTCAGCGCCGACTTGTCCAAATGCCTTTGGACGACTAGGGTCGTTTAATAACAATAGGAGCAAATACTCTGTTTGCTTCGCGAACATAGTTTGACTACGTAATTATATTCTTTCCTCACTATATGGAGCTCCAATCGTAATATTAATGTCGCGTTTTTTGTTTTTTTTTAAATTTAATTTACGAGTGTGTGCTTCCTATGGCCAAATGAGTGAAGACAAGGAAAGTGATTTTATCCGAAGTACGGGTTGTCAAAGAACTTCTAGGACGGACGCCCAGCTGGGGTCGTTGTCTTTCCTCCCTAGGGATTATTTGGAGAATTCAAAGGTGAACATATATAGTTCAGAAACTTATTATGTACGCCAGCGCATTAGGTCAGTCTACACTCTAAAGCTTTAACTCAGTTGGCTTCGCATTCGGGAAGTTCTAGGCTCGATACGAGCGGTCCACCATCCGCACTAAGGTTTTTTTCCCCCATGGTTTTCTTCAATCACGCCAGACAAATGCTGGGATGACACCTTCAAGTTACACGCTTTAGGACACTCATAAATTCATTTCAGCTGACTTTTCATTGTGTCTTTCATCAACTGTAGTATATTATACTGGCTGTAGATTTTTAACCTCTTGTCCGTCTTGTGAATGTATTAGATTAAATGTTGCTTCTCTGTTTCAGAACCAATCGGCGTAGAGGAAATATGGCGTTTTGTTCATGGCAAGGGCAAGAAAAATTCAGGGATTTCTTTGAAAGTGGTAAGTGTGCAACCCGCATCTACTTTTTGTTTGTTTAAGCGGGATTTTTTTTTTCAATAAGGTAGAAGTGCAAGGGAAGTACTTTCCTAATGGCAAATGAAAGAATCTTCAAATAAAAAAAAATCCACTGAGTCATTAGGTATCTCTGTTTTTAACGTCAGCAGTTTTAGATTGATTCGTCAGATGATGAACGAACAATGTGCTTGTCACTTTGTCTTGACGCTGCTGGTTAAGTTGTAGAGCAACTACCCGGCTTTGATTGTCCAGCAGGCTAGCTGTATATTTTTCAGTCCAGTTACATTGTTTCATGGTACCATTAGTTCTTTGACATTGCTCCCCAAAACTACGGGCTGTCATCGTAAATAAAGTTTATTTTCTGTCTCCAGGTTTTTTACTCTTTTTACCCGGATTTTGTGTTCACTTGTAGACAATATTTTCCATTACTTGAGAATCTTAGAGTTCTGTTTCTTATTTTATAGAAACAAGTGAGTTAAATTAAACACAATTCTTTACACAGTTTGCAGAATTAGTTGTGAATGTTTCATAAGATACTCTGTTGTGAATCAGTCTTTGACGTAATGCAGACTGCATTTGAATTATGTAACGTTATTTTCAGAATTTTTTAATTTTATTATTATGAAGTAAAATATTTGTTTATTACCAGGGAGGAATTACAAGAATTGAGCAATGATATTCGTTTTGCTGTGAAGTGGGCCGCGTTAGTGTGGTAGTCGATTCATCTTTCAGCTTTAGAATTAGTTTAACACAAGACTTAAATTCTGTTAATAATCCTGTTGCTCAGAGAGGATGGGCAATTAACCCGCGAGAGGTTACGTAGGGTCTTTTCGACCAAGTTTGTATTATTTACGTCGCCATTTTTAAATACTCCCCCGTCTTTTATCTTCAATCGATCGAATCCTAGCAGAGAATGTAAGTAGCATGATACGCCATTCAGTTACCCTTTAGTTGTGTGACTTAGGCTTAGAGAGAGGCAGTTCGAGTAGGGCCCTGGTCATTTTAACCCCACGCGACCCTTGACGTTTTTAATTTTTCACTGCATCTGAAAACGTGGAGACTATTTCAGCATTAAAATTAGGTTTTTGTAAAGCATAGTTATGAAATTTAAAAATATATCATTAAACTCATAATATAATCTTAGAAAAAAATTCAGTATATTAACATTGCATCTGTAAAATCCAACTGGTCGAAAACACCCAACGCGATCTCTCCCAGGTTAAAGGTAAGCACTATATTCTAACGTGTAAATGCCCTCCGTCGTTTTTGTAGGAAACATGACGAATTTGAAACCGAATTTGAAAACACAGTGGTTGAGCGGTATACATTTTAATCCCAGTCACCATCAAAGCCAATTTATGGAAATATTTCTTTCTTCAGACATAGATAAAAATCTCAGAAAGAAAACTCAACAGAGAATCTTAGCACTATTAAAAATGGATACATTACAAAAGAGACTATTAGGATTAGCATGAATCGATAAGAAAATACATTATGGAGCAGCCCTAAAACCGCTGGACAAATGCACTGCAAACGCCTTCAGTGAAGATAATTTCGACATCGCAACACGTTGGGTCAAATCTAACATCTGAAATGGTTTTCCGGAAAATTCTAGGCTTGTTTGGTATGCCACACGATTCACTTGTCTTTTGACAAAATTGATCTCCATCCAAGATGGCAACCACGCTAATCCTGTACTCCAATACCTTTCCCAACCATTCCACATTTTGTGTATTACGATCCTTCATTTTCTTGTCGGTTTGTGAATTACCAGGCTATACTGATACTTTCGATTCATCCTGCAGTATAACCATAGACCTCATAATAGATAGACCTCATTTCCCCATTTCTGGCTGCGCTAAAACTAATGGGTTTTTGTTCAGATCACGTGATTTTGAATCCATTCACTAGGTAGCTCTGCCATAGACCTGATAGTAGAATATGACGTCTATGCCAGAGCTACCTAGCGGATGGATTCAAAATCACGTGATCTGAACAAAAATCCATCAGTTTTAGCGCAGCCAGAAATGGGGATGCGTGATAAGTCTATCTATTATGACGTCTATGGTATAACTGAACCAAACCGAAAAGGTTACCTTTCCATTTACGTATCTGACTATACTAATCTTAAGCGATAAAGATACGACATACATATATTTTTCGTGTGAAAATACATTTTTTCTCTTTTTACGTATTAATTTCTGATGAAGTACCCTCTATCATACGAAACGTTCAAACTATTGTGATTGTTTTTGTCACATAAGCAACGAGGGCTTTACACGTAAATTTTTTCAGCAATAATCGCACGCAATAGAATAAGTTAATTAATTGCATATCGAACTAAAGTAAAGGATTTGATGCATAAGTAAATTTGGATAATTGGAATTAGCTGCAAAATGTAAAATACAAATAATTATAAGCTGACAGACGGAAACACATCAACAAATTAATCGACTTTTCCTTTTTTTTTAATCTGGATTTGTCGATTAATTTGTTGATGTGTTTCCGTCTGTCAGCTTATAATTATTTGATCGTTGCAGGTATGTATGTGTGTTCCCAGTGTGGCTATGAATTATTTTCCAGCCATTCAAAATACGAGCATCACACACCGTGGCCAGCATTTACGAGTCCAATCCATAAAAATTCGGTGTCCAAAATTCCTGAAATAGGACGACCAAATGCTTACAAGGTGAGGAAGAATTTCTGTACGTACTTGCATTCCCTTAACATAAATAAAATATGTAACGTTTAATTTCTTAATGTGGTAGTTCGTAGTAACTTCAAATTGTGATCTGTTAAAGTACGAATTTCCATGTAACTGTATATTTATTGCTGCTACGGCGTTTGAAGGCTGCGGTTCAAAACACATACTCCACTTCCTTCGTGGAGAAGGTATAAAGAAAGTGCGAGCTTAAGTCTTATTTCGTTGTACCATCTCGGCATTCGCCTGATGTGATATAAGAAAATTTTAAAAATCTCGCTCAAGATATTCGACCCTGGTTCATTAAAGAAAAAAAAAATAACATGAGACGACGTCACTTTCGACGATATAACCGCCTGTGTATTTGAAATTATTTCAGTTGCGTTTTAGTCTGTTGCATTTTAATTTGTGTGTGTGTCGTGTATGTGCAAGTGAGGAGCGCGAGATAATTGGGTTGCTATCGTCCTTTTTGTGATCTTACCTACATTAATTATAACAATTTTCAATGGTCTTTCTCCCAAATAAGTAACGTGTTTCTGACTCAGGCGGTAGCGCGTCTGACTACGAATGGGACGGTCCGGGTTCAAATCCCGGCCAGGTCGCTGATGACTTTTCTCGCTGTGTTCCCATCCCTGGCGCTCTGAGGTGCACTCCGTCTCCTATCAAATTGAGTATCCTTCACATTCTTGGGCACCCTGGGAGGTATAAAGGCGGTCGAGCGTGAGATTGACCATCGCACCTCACTGGAGCGCTAACTCCGCATTCGCATCGCACATTTGCTTTTGTTGAATTGAAATGAATTTATTTTTGGCTAAGCCTAGGGATGGGTTAGGTCGAGGATGTGGGGAACTTATTGGCCAGGACATTATTTAAGGTACTATCGCGGCATTCTCCTGGCGTGTCCGTGGAAAACGTGAGTCAGGATAGTCGACCGCGGGTTCGAACTCGCGTCCCTACCCATTGCCGATTCAAAGTTCGTCAAGTTACCGTCTGGATCCCTAATGTGTTGTGTACTATTTTTTTTAGATTCCTTTAGAAGTGTTTGAGCTATTCAGTTTTTCATTTCCTTTATTATTTTGGCGTAACCTAAAGATTTTAAGTGAGATTTCGTAGTTACTGTAGATCATTGATAAAAAAAACGAGCTTTTTTTAATATATATATATATATATAGTATAATATGTCAGTATAGTTCAGTCCATAATCCTTGTTGAATTCTAATAGTCAGATCTAATATTTTGCTTCATTTTTTTTGTACATTTTGTATGCTTTTAGAATATTGATCAGAAAATCCGGTAAGGGCACTTTCTGTACGTGTCGAATTCTCTTGGAATGACGTCATCACTCTCCGTAATGTGTGATAAAAATTTACTCTGATGAATAACGTTTGTTCATCCAGATGTTTTTGTTTGAGCTGTTAAAAAAAAAATAAGGGCTCCATAATCTAGTGGTTAGAGCATTTGGACTCATGTCCGCGTGGTCCCGGGTTCAATTTCCGGATGGAGTTCCACTTTTTGGGCGTCCACCCAGCGTCGTGAGGAAGACTGGGGAGTCACGTGAATAAAGACGTGACGGCCACTATGTCTGTTAAGCTCCTAATACGCCTGTTCGTGGTGGTTATGTGGCGCGCAGAGTTGACTACACTGCCATCACTCAGGAACTATCGGTCTGTAACGCTGGTGTTTTTTTTTTAAATAGTGATCTCTGTATAATATGTCGAGTATTTATATCGTGACGTATTCAACACGTAACGAATTGAATTTATTTTTGGCTTTTAGGCATCTAAGGCTGAGGCCGAGACAGGGGAGGGAAAAGGATGCGGGAAGGAGTGCTTTTTCGGTGCTTGAAGTTTATGTCGGGTGGTAGAACTTATTAGGCAATTTTCTTCTTTGTTTTTTGTCTATAATAAACTCATTATCAATGAGTTGCACAGGAAGAAAAAAAAGATTAAATCTGTACACCATTTAAGTTAATCCTTCCGAAAATCATAAACCCGTAGAAGATAAATGTATACTATGTAAAAGTGAAATGGCAGGCCTTGTTGCTCGAATAAGAAAACATTTCAAGAAATGTAATTCAGCGAAGAGTCATTCAAATCCCGGCCAGGTCACTGGAGAATCTTCCTTCAGTGTTCCCATACCTGGCGCTCTGAGGTATACTCAACCTCCTATCAAATTGAGAACCACAGTGCCCTTGGTATTCCTAGGCACTTTGGGAGGTAAAGGCAGCCGAGCGTGGGACTGACCACCGCACCTGACTTCGTGGCGTTGGTCAAGAATATGTGGAGCGCTACCTCCACATCACCCATGTTCCGTTCACGGCACGTGCGCATTGCACATGATATACCTTTATCTTTTATGTAATTAATAGCTGTCATTGAATTTTAATTAATAGCAAATACGATAAAATAGAACCTACAATATCTACTAAGTGCTTATGAATAGACCGGAAGTTTGATTGAAACGTTATAGAGGCTACTGCAGGTGGAGTACCTATCATAATCCCTACCAATTTTTCATTTTTAAGAAAACGTTTGAAACATTTTAAACGTGTTTTTTTTTACAGTTTATAAAAACGTGTTAAAAAACAGAAATACTTTTTAAACATGTATTTTCCCCAACCCTGACTATTATTGTTATTAAATATACATGATTGCATAAAGAAGTCTTTTACACATAAGATAATCATATTTTGAGAAAGGATATTATTGGAAGGTACCAAAATGTGAATACATGTATATATATAAGCAGTTCCTGGGATGACATAGGTGACATATTATACAATGCAACGCACATCAAGCACGATGCGAGTGACGTCACAATGACCAAGAAAGAAAGTTGTGTGAATTCAAAAAGGTGAAAAGTATTTTGCGAGGAAATTGTTACCGTTATTGAGCGGACAAGGATTATTATTTGCAAGCCATATATTTTTTTATTAAAAATGTCATTTGTGCGAAAAACTATGTCACTACTTAGAAATTAAGTAATTTGTGTGTGTTTGACTTTTTCAGGTTTCTTGTGGTAAATGTGGGAACGGCTTAGGTCATGAATTTAGAAAAGACAGGGATGATGGTGGGTCCCGATTCTGAATATTCAGTCACTCCTTAAAGTTTGTGCCATCAAGTGAAGGTAAGAAAGATTGCTTAGTGTTAATAAAAAGAATGGTTAATTTAAATATCCATTTACTTGCTGCTTCTATATTTACCCTGTTAAATTGAATATACTTAACTGCAAGCTTTTGACCCTCCGTTCGGGACGGGCGTATGCCATAGTGCTGTTACTGCCCATACGCTTCATTTTATCTTTGAGCCTCCGTTGCGGGTTCTTTTTCAAGCAACAAGGTTTTAGCAGGAGTAAGCGGTACAATACAGGAATGGTTGATGGCCAAAAGACTTACTGATCAGCTTACATTCCATCATCGTCAGCTCTGCATTAGCACCGTACGAGGCGGTAAGTCAAGTGACGTGAATTCAGTGTTGCCAGTTTGTGAAGGAGGAAAATTAACGCTGTTTAGGCCATTTTTTTTTTACTTCCCGTAATAAAATCGTTCAAAAAAGTAGCCCAATCTTTACTCCGAGAAGTACAGAAAATAGCCAAAATGGTGTTGATTTTCCTCCTTTACAAACTGGCAACACTGAAACAACATAATTTGACGCATCGCCTTGTAAGGTGGGGAAGCAGAATTGACGATGTTGGAACGGAAGCAGAGTAGTAAGCTTTGGCCATGTCAGTTCCTGTTTTTAGGGCCCTTGAGAGCAAAGCTATAACTAAAGGAACCTTCTATTCCCGCTCATGGTGTTCGTGTCCAGAAATTAAATCTCAGGAACTACATGGTGTACAGAAATGCTTGAGGGGTCGTTGGAAAGGTCTTGGATAAACTAACTCAGAGCCATCTAACAAATCTCATGGAGAGAAAACTGACAACCGCCCTTGGAATAGTCTTGAGTGGTGCATTGGTTCAGTGTTGCCAAGCCATCGTCTTAAAATATTAATTGTTCAAATTACTTCCATTCAGTTAGACCTAGCTGCGGAAAAATTGACAGAAACCTTGTTCGAGGTCGCGTACGTTGCCAAGCAACCATTTATTTAGAGATAGCGTTTTACTTGTTATTTCACATTTAACATGTCATTTTCTGACCTAGAGGTGCTCATAGCTATGGCAACATCGTCACAAATGACGTCATCACTCTTCAAGTAATGACGTAAGCGAGGTCGGCTTAGCAAATCACACTTGAGGGTAGTTACGTACGTTGCGAAAGCTGTCTACGTGGCACTCCCTCAATCAAAAACATTACTTAAATGGATGTATCGAGTATTACTTCGAGTATGATTTGCTAAGCCGACACTGCTTACGTCATTTTGTCAGGCTATGACATCATTTGTGACGATGCCACCTGTATCTCCGAAACTAAGCAGATTTCGGAATTTCTTCAAAGGAACTTTTTTTTCTTGTTTTGTTGTAAGTCATCACCTCCCGAAGTTTGCACCATTATTTCTGGAACACCCTGTATAACCTACGAAAGGTCGATGTATTAGTGTTTGTACATTAAACGGTTGGAGGCATATAAACAATTTTTATAATGTGCTATCATAAAATTTATGAGCTATCATGACTTTTTCCGTATATTAACTTCGACTATATATGTATAGGGTGAACCAAAAGTAGGTGGACAGTAGGTAGAATAGGGTTTGTGTTCCAGTTATAGTATAAAAATGATGTTCATTATACCTACAGCATGTCTACCACCCTGGAAAATCTGGAATACTCAGGGAATTTTATGAACCTGGATGAGGGAAACGGTGGACTTGTCCACAGTTGGTAAGACCACTGTCCGGCAAGGCGGAGGTCGTGGGTTCGATTCGAACTGCTGAACGTTTTTTTTTCAATGTGTTAAAATTCTGTATTTTAAAGATATAATCCTCTGTTTTCTTTTCTTTTTTTTTTTTTTTTTTACTTGCGAATTATCAATAATGTACAAGATACTTGGACTGGGTTGTGGAGGGATTAAAAAAACATCATTGCTTATTATTTACTTGTTCCACTATACAAAGAACTCATGGAATTTCAAGTCACAGAATTATTAGATACCATGTAACAATGGTGTTTGTGTTACATGAAATTTTATAACTAAATGTATTTTTTTTTCTTCTTTCTTTTCAGATAGTTCAGAGACCTTGTATGTTTCATTTACTGTCTTGCAACAGTTACATTTGTTTAAATTCACAGTAAAGTAGCAATAAATTCTGACTGTTTAGGTAGTGTGATTTATCAGTTTTTTTGTGTTGAAAGTAATTTTTTTCTTGGAACGAGGCTCTTTGTGGAAATATGTTTATTATACAGTAGAACCCCGTTAATCCGCTACCTATGAGACTAAGCTGGGGCATGGTCGGAAAGCAAGAAAGGTCGGATTATATGAGACGAGCATTAATATTTCATACACTAGAGCCCTTAAAAATCAGCGTAGCGTGTTTACCCTTTTCCATTGCCATAATCGAGCGACTACCCTACACTGAAAGCCAATGTTTAACAAATAAACCTTGTATCTTGTGATGCGTTAGTATAAAAAGCTCGTAGACAAAGCATCAGATCGTACTGATAAAGTGACATTAGCTAACCAACTCCGCAAAGTACGTAATATATCAGGGACAAATACAGACGTCCGCTGACGTTAATCAAGCTGAGTTATGTTCGTATTATGCGAAGAGTCGACCCATTGGAGATCGGATTACTGTATTTCTTCTATATCTATTATTTCTCCTTAGTTGTTCTATCAAGTGGTGTGCTCCATACGCACAATGATTTGATCTGCACGTGGGTTTTTCACTGTTTTGTAATGTCGTCTGTGTGCAACAGTGTTCTCATTAAAGTGAACAGATAACATAATTAACTTTCTTTTTCAGTTAATGGTGAAACTGTTAAGGAGGACAATGCTGTATGCTCTCTCGAGGGGAAGAACTGAAAGCCACGGAAGAAAAGGAAATCACACCACAGTAGTGCCTGCCAACTCTTATAGTAATAGATCATAATTTTTTTTTTCCATTACGATTTCTTTTTTACAAAGACAATGTCTTGCATCAGGGTACTGACATTTTGTAAACTAGTATGTTCATTAAGTTCTATTTTCATTGGTAAATAACTATGTATGATGTCTTAACTAACAGAATGATTGGAAGATAATTACAATACTTTTTATTCATTTCGTATACAGAGCTACACAAAAAGTGGATATTATTGTACTTCACGTCATAGAAATATCTTCTGTAATTTTTTTATTTTCTGTCATCTAACACTATTGTCGACGTTTCGAACAGCATTTGATGCCCATCTTCAGAGTATTGTTATTGATTTGCAATGATCTTGGACCGTGGACCGCGCATGGGGAATACGGAGGTAAGCACTCTACCTATTCTCGTGCTGTAGAGCACGAAGTGAAGTTGCCCAGGAATAAGTAAGGCCCCGCTGGTATTGAATTTGATAGGAGTCTGAGTGCACCTCACTGCGCCAGGCATGGAAACACTGAAGAAGAAAAGTCTCCAGCGCCCTGGCCGAGATTTGAACTCGTGCCACCGTATTCGCAATCTGGCGCGGTACCGCCTGAACCACGGCGACTTCTCCTATGCTGTATATGTTATAAATAATACTTTTACGGCCTGAGCCAAAGTTGCCTAAAGACCTTAAAATAAATTTCAATAATAATTTTTATTTCTGCCGTTTAAAGTTATAGCATAGAAGTAATGAACACATGAACAGACTGTTTACGAAGGCGACTCTCAAAGAAGAAGAAAACAATTTCAACGTCGGCAGGACTTTAAGTCGTGTATTTGTATGCTCTTAATGCCCTAAACAAGCTCATAGGCTTCTAAGGTGCTTCAAAGTATGGTTCAAATCCCTGCCTTCAAAGGGACTTTAACGCGGAACTACGCGCACATAAAGCTAATACGCAAATTGTTCATCTGGGCGGGTGTTGTAAGCCTAATCTAGGATTCAGTACTACTATGACCATTGCCTGATACACGAATGATTATTGTCACTTAAAGGGGCTGGTCCCCCCGTTCCCCCCTCTTCGTAAACCACATAATACCGCGTGAAAGTTGAAACAGTAGTAGGTTGTTCAGGCAATCAGAATTCGCTAGGAGCGGAAGATAGGTGAGGCGATTGTGCTGTTCGAAACGACAAGAATGTGTTAAACAACAGGCAATTCCAGATTCTCAGAAGATAAGTAAATAAACTATAGTGTGATATTTAGATATCAGGAGATTGTTTAAAGGTAATAACCGATTGAAAATTATTCTTTTATATAGCAAATTGTACAAAGAACCAGGTGATATTTAATGGGCATTTTCACTGTTAACTAATATAGCGTATTGAAAATAGTTTAAAACTATCTGTAACAAAATTTGGAACGTTTTTTATAAAACCAGTTTCCATGTCCAAACATGAATTGTCCAAGAGATCTTTTAGAAAAACGTTTATTGATGTAAGGTCGGATTGCATAGCCAATTGTAAAAAAAAGTAAATGTATAAATAAGATTGTGTGACAAGGATAAAAACTGAAGTGTTTCATATGATACGAACATGTATTAAATAATTTCCGTGTCTTTTCATCTTTTTAAAAAGAATAGCGCTGATAGCACAATTATTTATGTGTTCTAGAAACTATTAATAACAGTGTTGTTTCTGGACAGTTTAGATTTGTAAAGAATTTCCCGTGCGTAGATATTCTTGTCATGTAAATATTACATGTGGTTGTTCATTGTAGCTTCCATTTTTTTACTCTCATAATGTCTGTTTCCGTATTTGTATACTTAATTAAATAGGCTTTAATGTGAGTAATCCCCCAGTCTTCATGAATTCTTGAGAGAAGATGGAATATCGTTCATCAAAAATTCGTTGTCTTTCATGTTAATCAAAAAAAACTTGTGTTTCTTGAGCGTCTGTGATTGATTTTGAAAGAGATTGATTTCCAATTCTAAGAACAGCTTCTTTTTTTATGCTCTTTGATCCAGTATATGTGCTTATTATGTTTTCACACAAGAAAATGGTCTTGAACGTGAAGTGCCAACTGAAAACCCTTTCTGCAACACTGTATGTTGTTTTGGTCCTTCTTGTGCTTTTGAAATAAACCATTTAACTAATAATCGAGATACACATCTAATACATAGTATATGTGGAAATAGTTCACAATAAGAATTGATTTATAATTATTTTTCCATACTTATCTTCGCGCTAGATCTTTTGCCCTGAGGATTCCTGCAACTGTGGTGGGATAGATACTACTGATTATTAACATTGCCAGTGGAATAAAGACAACAACGGAACATTGAAGACACAGGCTTCGTATTAGCATTAAAGAGGCAAGCAGATTTGAGTTTTGCTGTCGGGCACTGTGACGGAAGATTTTTCATTGTTTTTCTTCAATTTCACCAGGTAACTTGAATACCGAGCGGCCGTAGTTCAGTTGGTAGAGCATTGGCTTAGTAATCGGAAGGTGCTGGGAACGATCTCAGCGGCCATACAACCTCACTGAGGTTTCTCCTCAGTCACACCAGGCAAATGCCGGGATGGTACCTACAAACAAGGCTCTGGACGACTACCTTCCAAGACCCTATCCCGGCTTGAGCCTGATATACCTAAAGGCCATAAACGATTTTCTTTAAAACAAGGTAGCTTAAATAGCCATTACCTCCCCCTTCCTTTACCTGGAAGAGCGCTCGTCGAAAGACGTCATCCCACGTACTTGTAGCAGACATATGCCATAGTTAGCTGCCTAGCCTATAAAATGTAAATAAATTAATGGAAACGTAATTTGTATAGTAGAAAGGAGGACCATTTCAGTATACGTAGAGAGGGTGTAGAATCGTCTGACAGAAGATATTTTCAATGAAAATGTATGAAGCTTGCGAGAGAAAGCTTTTCTAAGCACCTTGTGAGTCGATGGGTAGTTTTCATTGGGAAAATCTTTCGTTGCTACAGGTATAAGAGGTACTAAAATGAAAAAGAAAAGATATTTGTTCCCGTGGAGGAAATTGTAATGTAGTTTTGTCAAATACCAATTGTTATGTCATTTTGAATCATTGTTGTTCAGAAGTTTTATCATAAGCATTCTGTAATCCTTAGGTAAATGTTTACATCGAAACTAGTTAGGTTATACCTTATTGTGATACCTTCAGTGATATTGTATAAATGTATATATAAGGAAAGAGAGACAAATATACTTTATTTTCATTATGAAGCACGGTTTTAGTATTTATAAACTAACATAGATTTATTAACATGAAGATTACACCCAAGTTTGCAATATTAAAAAGACCCCGTAACGGTTATATTTTCAAAGGAAATTGTAGTTTGTAACAGTTTTCTTTAAGATAAGGGAATGACATGTAAATATATTTGTATCATTGTGAAAACAAAGATCTATTTTTGTTAGTTTTTATTTTTTTAAATGTAAACTAATATTGCTTAGCATATTGGAATGGTGAGAAAAGTGTGGTTGTATTTCATATTATTACAGTCAACAAATGAACCCTTCATGCAAATTAACTTGTAGGGAATGTAAATAGATTTGTTGTTTCACCACACTAAAGAGCGGAAGACATAAGGACGTTATTTTTCAGAAACAAGTGATTTGTAATTTGTATACCAGCTTTGTATATAATATTTACAAAGGCGTTCGAATTAGTAAGTACGTAAGTTTGAATGGACATTGAAATCCAAGATGGGACTTTAAGAAAACATACAGTCGCCAAAGAGTAGTAATGATTAACAAAAGATTTGTGTGCACTTATTAGTACTTTCGTGTTTTTTGTAAGGCTATCGTAAGAGGTTCAACTTTTCAGATCCAGCGGGATTCTTTCTTAGATGCCAACACGTAAAAGAGAACAAAAAGGAATTGTTTAGAAGAAGAGGGTACAGTCAGTTTGCAGTCGTTTAAGGTCGATAAGTGCTTACAAGTATACATTCATACTCCTTTTTTGTTCTACCGAGCCGCCGTAGCTCACTGGTAGAGTATTGGTGTAGCATTCGGGAGGTCGTGGGTTCGATCCCTGCGTCCGACCATCCTGACTGAGGTTTTCCCTCAGTCACATCAGGCAGATGCCGGGATGGTTCCTTCAACATAGGCCCTGGCCGACATCTTCCCAAATCCTTTCCTCTCCCCTTTCCCGGACTGAGCCTTAGATGCCTAAAGGTCATAAATAAAATTCAGATTCTTTGTTCTTTGTGCATATTCTTGTTCGTTTTTTAAATAACTTTTTCGTTGGTTGAGCTACAGGTAACCAATGTTAAATTGATAAAGCTCTTTTGTAAGTATAAGTAGTTGAAATTAGTTTATGGGCAGTAACAGCACTATGGCTTACATCCGTCACGAATTGTAAGAATAGGGTTACAGTATTCTTGTTGCGTATTGATAGTTCTTTACAGGTTCTTGTAGCTTCTAAAAAAGACTAGCTTTCGCATGATCATTAATATTTTGTATCTTCCAATAGTTCATAATGTTCTAAACAAACTTCTAGGAACGGGCTGTACAGTTCTTGTTTAAGGAATTTCATACCATTACCCCCAATATAGCTTGTTTTGTTTAACCATGAGGCTAACCGAGGCCCAGTCATATTTTGTGTGAGACGTTACGGTACTCGTATTGCGTACGTGTAATATTGGGTTATTCTGAAAAGAACAATTTGAACTACAAGCTTCTGGTCTTCACATAAACTTATATTAAGAATATTGCAAAGTTACCATAAAGAACGGATACAATGGTTCTTCAAAAAGGGGCAGTGAATTCAGTAACGCATAGATCCCACAAGTGTAGTATCCAAAAAAAGGTAATAAAAAGAAAACAAAATGGCTGAGCTGATTAGCAATCCCAACATTGCTGGGGTCGGTTGAGATTATATTCGAAATCAAATCAATAGCACATACAGATTGTACTCAAATCCTTAACACATTCCTACTTACATACAGGGACGTATTTTTAGGGAGTGGGTCCGAACCCCTCTCCCCCAAATATAATCATTGTTTAGGCAGAATTAGTGTAATTTTAGGCGTAATTATATGTATTTAATACACATTTCATACTCAGATACACCTTGGGTCCTCCGGAAGCCTTGGACCTTTCCTAAAACCAACTTCTAGATTAGATGTCTATTTAAAAAGCAGTTAATTCACGGTTAACATGCACAAATACGTATTAGCTCTTACACAAAATAAATAACCCAAGTTCGTTCATTTGGCAACGCATTCATGAAACGTGGCATTCAATTTTCAACTCTCTACACTAATTAAAAACGTCTTCACATTTTTTTATTAAGTTAGACCTATTTCGTCATCGCTCATGC
>JAGDQP010015053.1:0-42496 GCA_022664845.1 Lepisma saccharinum | reverse complement strand
AAATAATAATTTGGATTGGTATAAAGTTTATTTCACGTTAAACTGGTTTAAAATAATAATTTGGATTGGTATAAAGTTTATTTCACGTTAAACTGGTTTTAAATAATAATTTGGATTTTTATAAACTTTATATAATCTTTTCGTCTGTTTTTCTGACATTATCTTGGAGCATTGATAATGTACAAAATCCATATACATGAATCTAGTACTGCATCTTTCCTTATTTAAAGTGTAACTCATAGAAAATAACATTGACTGAACAACTGTTACGTATTACAAATTATATCTAGTTATAACTACAACCAAATTACTTTATTTGTCAGATATCTTTAACTCATGTGCTAGTTGTCGGACAGTGCTATTTACCGGACAGTTGAATATAAAAGTAGCAATATTATGCCTGTTACTGCTTGTAAAATAACAATTAATATTGAAATCAGAAGCGCAGAGTATTTCCAACCAATCAGAAATCACGTTTTATACGTGAAGCCCGGAAACACGTCACTGTCAGCGAATCAAATCGTGGTTTGCAGCTGTTGTGCAGTGCTTGGTGTGATGCAGACGTGATTCGCGTTACGACATTTCTTGCGATATAAGGGATAAAAATGGGCAGCCATGGTAAGTTACACGCCATTAACGCTTTTCTTAATGTGTCCAGGTTTGTGTTGACAATAAATTAAAATAAGTTTTTGCGTTTTTATGTGAGTGGAAATATAACGTCCGGAAACTAGCGTAAGAGCAGCTCCATGTTATTTAGCTCTCGGACAAATAGTGTCCGGCAATTGAAAAATCCTTTTCAGTTAGTGGACATTTAACTCATCTTAAAAAGAAACATCTCTATGGCCAAAATCTCCAATGAAAAGGTGGTCTGTGAAGAGGAATTGAATTTGAATTTTATTTATGGCCTTAAGGCATCTAAAGCTCAGACCGGGATACGGGAGTGGAAAGGATTCGAGACGTGTCGGCCAAGGCCTATGTTGTAGGTACCATCCCCGCATTTGTCTGGTGTGACCGAGGAAAATCCTGGAAAACCCTCTGTCGGAATTGCCGTCCACTGGGATAGAACCCACAACCTCCTGAATACTATGCCAATGCTCTACCACTGAGCTACGACGGTTCGGTTCTGCGAGGAGGAAAATTGAGAGATTTCCATTGGCAATAAGTTGCTCAGAGTACATGATGGTCTTGCAGGGAAAAGAAGAAACTGCAAGAAGGAAAGAACAAGAAAATAAAAACACATGGGAAGAAAGCAAATAAAGGAGTCAAAACAGAACAAAACAAGAAAAAGTGGAAACAGATGCAGCAGCAGAATACAGAGATGGAGCCATTTGAAGAGAATGTTTAGAAATAGCTCATGACTTTTCAATTCTGGATGAGGAACAACCTGTGGGATGTGATAGTTTTGAAAGTGAAGTGCTGATTGGAATAAAGTGGGAGAATCTTACTTCACTTGTTGCAAATGAAATCTTAAAGAACTATTCATTGTGCAGTTCCTAATATATCCTCATTGCTCAACATATTACGAGTTTTTATCTTGTTTTAAAAGTATGGTAAGGAATGTATTAAAAATGTACTAGGCCTATTCTACTGAGTGTACCGAATTACTAAAATCTGAATAGCCTAGACCTAAGATTTCTTTGTGAAATTAATAGAATGATGTAGTTAATATGGCATCTAAATTGCACTCCATTTTAAATAAGATTGCAAAAATGTGAACAAGGACCGTTTTTAAGTGATTCGGACACGTCTGAAATTTAGTCCATTGCAGAATAAACAATGTTTATGGAAAATGATTTTCAGTAACAACCATCTCCACGAATTTCCTTGAAATAACTACTGCCCGGAAACTAATCATGGCATGTCCGGTAAATAAGAACCACTGTTCGAAAACTAAAAATATTGTTCTGTCTTTTTAACAGTATTGTTTTGTATAAAATCATGAAAATATTAGAAATTTGATGGGCTCATGATAATTGGTATATTTTCTTACTTAAAAGCATGCTTGTTTTACCTTTGACACAAGCGATTAAACTTTCACATGCTGTTAATAGTAGAAGTACTAATAGGTCTCCAAAAACTAGGACAATTACCCAACGTACTAAATTATTTGGTGAGAAAGACCTGTGGCATTGTCTACATGAAGACAGACAACCACTTTTATATTCTAATGTTAGAGCCCTTATAGCATGGACCACCTCGTACCATATTATTTTTGTCTAAGCGTCAAAAAAAATGTGCTTAAATATTAGGACAGTCATTCTGCGGGTTATTTATTTAGACTTTAGAAGTATATTTAGATACCAATATTTAGTTATCTTTATTTTAATTGTCTAACCTTCATATATGCTGCCGGAAACTATCATCGAACTAACGCATATATCATATCTAAGATAAAGATCCTTAAAATGTATATAACCAAGCCCATGGATCTTAGCAGCTCAACCCGAGCTGTAATTGAAAGCGAAATTTTGATTAGTGTCGTTGTCTATGACATTGTACATACCACGCGAAGTGTATGTTTTAAAGATTATCATTTCATCACGTACCTCTAAATTGTCATATTTAATATCGCCTTCACGATATATTTACAAATCTTCTCGAGCCACTTTAAATGTCATTTGGAATGTCAAAGAAAACCATACTATTTAGCAAGGAAAATAAAAGAGTAACTTTAATAAGGCTATAACTTTCTTTTCACACGAGTATTATCCAGTTGTGAAATTAACTATGCTCATGTTTATGCTTGTTATTTGGTAGATCTGCATGTGTGGCGTCATAAACCACAGTCAAAAAATGGTCGCTCTATTAGAAATGTGCTCTAGAGAACAACAATGTATCTGACTGATTTCTAGAGTTGTGAAGTAGTGAGACGAACTGAAAAATAAATGCCCAGAATGAAACTGTGTATAGTCTGGAGAAACATGGGTCAATGCTTTCCTCCTAGAAATTAAGTGACAGCGTCTGATTCACTTTTATTGAATTTTGTTTTAACTTTAACCTCTAAGAAACATTCTCCTACTCGTGAGTTCAGTGTTCACAACACTTCCATGTAGCGTTTTGCAGGTTTGGTTTGGGCACCGAGTAATCAGGGTACAAAATGGAACGGTTTTCATAAAAGTGAAAGATTTGATGCTAGTTAGAGAATGAATAGAGGTGGTGGATAACTGGCAATAAAGAGAAGTCCTCAACCTTTGTTTACAGTTGAAAATTTTATATAAATACCTCAACATACAGTAGAAACACTATCAAAAAGGAATATTCAGTATTATTTCTGTTTTACTCAAATGCAGCGTAGCGTGTCAGATTAGATATGTTTGTTTGAATAATACTCTGTGACACTATGTGTTGCAAGAATTACTTCTTTTTTAAAATCAGCAGAACAGGAAACGTTCTTCTGAACAAATGAAATGATTGAGATTAGATTATGACAAATTATCAAAGAATTTTAATAATATGTAGCCAATTGTATGCATTAATCTGGATTCTCAAAAACTTTAGTGTCACATGATCAAATATATCTGAACTATCTTTGAAGTGTTTGAGCTAGTGCTGTGATATGCAGTTTAGTATGCCTTGAACTTCAGAGTATTCGCTAGAATTACAATTACTGTAACACTTATCAATTGTTCAGTTCAAAGTTGTGTTTATACCACAAACTCGAGAAAGTTTCGAAATAAACAATCGAAAGTAAAATAAATATAGAAGAATTTGCAGGTTATATTTACGATTAGTGTAAGCTCTTCAAGTACAACCGTGAGGATCGTTCTGTAACTTCTTTCACAATCTTCTAAAGAAAAATCGGAACAGCTCCATTATAATCACTTCACTATTTTTTCATGCATTTTCATATTTTATCCATTCTTGGCTTCAGATTCAATACGCTAAGTTAACTTTAGAAGGTTAGGTTAGGTTTGGTTTGATTTGATTGCTTCAAATACGAAAAAGGTAAGGAGTACAAGGATCACGAAGTGATTACAATGGAGCAGCTCCCCAAAATCAAGCTTTCACGGCTCAATGCTAGAGACGGAATTTATTAAATACACATTTTTAACACACATCAGAACTTTTCGATTACGCCTGAAGTTATTATCAAGTGTACTATGAATAGAATCATTTTTTAAAGGCTCTATCCAAGTGAGTTTTCCCGCCTTTTTCATTTGACGTCAATTATTCAAAATTCAGTGCAGGTAAACAAAATGTAACTTTCACAGACCAAAGTTCGTTTCGTACTTCAATAATGGGTACAGTTAGTTTTAAAGAAATCCTACTAGTAACATCAGGATTGTGTGCAGACACTTTTGGGACAGAATAATGTCCCAAAAGTGTCTGCAGACAATCCTGCAGTTATTACTAACGTTTCCTTAAAGTTAATTGAATTCATTATTGAAGCATGACATGAACTTTGGTCTGTGAAAGTTACATTTTGTTTACCTGCTCTGAATTTTGAATAATTGACGTCAAACGAAAAAGGCGGGAAAACCCACTTGGATTGAGCCTTAAAGTATTTGAACTCTTGTTGTTGCCAAACCATATTTACTTGTTTGTTGAGAACGTTATTTTTTTCCTTCTTTAATCCTATATTGATGACGGTTTTCAATTCTTTGTTAAGGGCAAAACCGGGTAATAAGCACCAGGGCTAACAAGTACCAGAATTATTTTTCTTAGCTAGCTGATACAATTATTGAGGTTGCATGTCAAGATTGATAGGTGTTTTCAATAAAGCATAAAGTGTTTTTGCCTGTTTGGAGGGGAAAAGAGTACAAGGTGTGTATTGTGTTACAAAAACTGGGCACATCAAATCTTTTAAGCTAAAGTACAACTTGGAAGACCAAAACTTTGATAACAATGATACAGGATTAAAAGATAGCATATGTACGAGCTGGGGTAATCAACACAAGCATGTCTGGGCTATTAAGAGCCATGCTTCTCTGATAATTTAAGTAGTGATTGTATAGGATTACCAGATTTTGTAAATGTAAAGCCGGGACATTTCAGACATCCATATACAAGGTGTTTCAGGACTTCTAGTACAAACTTCGGGAAGTGAATACTGATATCTAAACAAGAAAAAAAGTTCATATCAACACGCGCCCTATCATGCGTAGTTTCGGCGCTAGACGGCCCCAAGAACGTCCAAATCTTTATTTCAAGGCAATTTATTTCGACAACTAATAGCTGCAGAGCTCGCGGTTTATCATTTCGTCAAAGAAATCAGACCTGCTCGTTCGGAAAATGTGCATGTCAGAAGTGATGGGAAAATTGCGTGAGGGATTCCCGAGAGAAATAAGAGATTTCCCCAAGAATTGAACAGCGAAATTGGGTCGATCAAAACATGTAAATACCAGAGAATGACTTAATACCAGAGAACAATAATACTACATAGATTGCAAGTCGATACCTCACGCAGGTGCAAGATGGGGAAGGAATAAACAATGTTATGCATGGTTGCATAATAGCAGAATGTATTTATATTTAAAGGCGATTTATTTCGAACAGTAATAGCTGTAGAGCGTGCGCGCCATCGTTTCGTCAAAGAAATCAGACTTGCTCGTTCAGAAAATTCACATGTCAGAAGTGATTGGAAAATGTGCGAGGGATTCGCGAGTGAAATTATGCAACCACGCAAAACATTCTTTATTTCTTCCCCACCTTGCATCTGTTTGAGATGGATTCAACGTGGTGTTGTTCTCTGATAGGAAGTCATCGTCAACTTGCTCTGTTCGACCCGCATTCGCCGTCCAATTCTTGGGGTATCCTCCACTGCAATCGGGGAATCCCTCGCGCACTTTCCCATCACTTCTGACATGTGAATTTTCTGAACGAGCAGGTCCGATTTCTTTGACGAAACGACAAGCCACCAGCTCTACAGCTATTAGTATTGGAAATAAATCGCCTTGAAATAGTTTTGGACATCTTTGGGACCCTCTAGCGCCGAAACTACGCATGATAGGGCGCGTGTTCATATGAACTTTTTTTTTTCTTGTTTTGACATGAGGATCTCCCGAAGTTTGTACCAGAGGTCCTGAAACACCCTGTATATATTCAAATAGTATATTGAAAAAAAATAACGTTACACCATATACAGTATTAGCTATAATGAAATCTATAACTCAAGTTAACCTATCATATTAACCATAACCTCCTGCTATTGCTGCTGGCTTACATAATCATAGAACTCTAAAGCAACACATTCGATATACATTTAACTGTTGCTTCAATTGTTGACACATACAGGCGATTTTGCTTCTCTGTCCATTGCACATTCATAATGGAAAATACCCTTTCCACTTTGGCATTATGCTTAGGAGTACTAAGTATGGGTTCATAGTCACAAAATGCAAAAGTCTGGACGAGTAGGCGTCCCAATGGCATTTTTCCGAACAGTTAGTTCTTTCGTTGAAAACCGGGACGTCTGGCAACCCTATGATTGTAGTATGAATATGGAATATATTCCAATAAATTAGGTGTACGTAGAAACATACTAATACAGATGCTGCAGAAATTGTTTTCTGATAGGTGTTGCATGAGTTGTCCTTATATTTCCAAAGTGGATTTCGTGGAACTGACCATTTAAAAGGAATGTGATGTGCAATGCGATATTAAGACACGATGAACCTTTTATTTAACATGAGACAAACCATTGTGAAAAAAATGAGACCACGAAGACTGTTGTGGATACCAGAGAGAATGGAATTGATGAGGTGCGAGTGGTCGCCCGACTTCACAGGGTTCTTCAGGGACTTTCCTCAGCCACACCAGGCAAATACCGGAAGTGTACCTACAAACTAGGCGCTGGATTTCCAACATCCTATCCTGACCTGAGCCGGTGCTAGTTGAAGACTTTTAATGTGGTGTTTGTTCTGATGTATGTCTGGATTTTATTTCATCCTATTGTGTTATCCAGCATTCTAAATACCAAACTGTGTCCTGGTGCAGGATTATAAAGCAATTGCCTTCATACCCGAATGATATTGTGCGTGTTAAGACATGCACGTTTCAAGTGTGTGTTAAATACCTCGAAGATTTATCACTGTGTGCTTAATATCCCAGAGCAAGGGTAATATACCCTAAGCACCTCTGAAACACCTGTTATATTTGTATTATTCTTCATGTTAGTATACAAAGACAAAAATTCTTTTAACTTTGAGATGCTGTATGATGCATGTTTACATGTGATTAACATGCATGTTTGATTGACACGAAGGCAACTAAAATTTTTATCTGGAATTTTATGCCGATTCTCCCCAAAATTGGTGCTAATTATCCCGTTTTACCCTAAACTTCCACATTCGTTTTGATTTACATTAAGCCTATTAGGATTCTAGCAAATGCGATATCCTTCTCTAACCAGTGTTTCTGTTTGGCTCCTTTCTCTGCTAATAAACCTAATGCTACTGTAGGATTACATTAAAAGAGCTAGATTTTATAATTAAATATAATAACTCTGCTTGTGATCTTGCGTGTCAACGATTTTTCAATTGCTGAGAGAACTAAGTTACGCAATGTTTAATTTTCTTGGCCATTTGCCTGCAAAAAGTCAGTCAGCTGGCTTGCAAAAAGTCAGTCAGTAACAAAAATAAAAAACCCTCCAGTTTCGAAAAATATTCAAGCAAAGAATATTTGGAAGATATTTTGTCTACTATTATGGAGATTCGCAATCTGAGTATCAATAGTACTCGCAATGCGAAGTTGCATAATAGTAGATAACATTTCTAAATATTCTTTGCTTGAATATTTTTTTGGAAACTGAAGGGTTTCTGATTCTTGTTACTCATGTTCCATTCATCCAGTTGTCTGACTTTTTTCAGACAACTAGCCAAAAAATTGACAGTGCGCTGTCTGGTTTAGTAACATTCTGCTCCCTAGTGAGAATAAGAGGAACTCATTGCATCTAGCTGGATTATGCTAGTAGTACCTACAGCTGGAGTCACAATCCTTTGTTCGATTTTTCAGCGTTCTCACGACAATAACTAACATTGAACCATTGTTGCAGTAGTAAATATCCAGATCAGAGAGTCACACATATTCCTGTGAAATCACATAAGATTATAATATTGTTTACGATATCCTTTCGGGATCTCCCTCAGTCCTTAAACCTACCTCGCCTGTATTGGTCACAATAAGTAGAATTGTTATTGATGTTAAGTTACGTATATGCAACTGTCTGTTGCATTCACATCCTTACATATCATAGAGAGCACAGAACCGTGTTTTTTCTGATAACCGGAAATTCTATTGAAATCCAAGTTTCCCAGGGTGTTAAGGAAAATATTCTTAAGATTCATGTAACAGTAGAGAGATATATATCCGTAATCACCGGAAATATCCGTACTGAAACCTCCGGATTCAATGTTGATTTCGTTGATTTTCGATTTTACAGGCAAAGTATAAAATCATGCATTCTATACAATGTCTGGTGTTCTTAAGCAAAGTATGAAATAACGAAACGAATTTAACGTAACCTAACCTAATCTAACGTAGAACAAAAAGATTCTCCATTTCATATTTTGCCTAAGACATGAGGCATTTAATAGAATGCATTAGTTCATACATTTCCGGTAACACCAGAAACATTTGTGGCTTCTCACGGGACTAGTATAGTCTTTCACTACTCTGTTGAAATTAACAGCACCTTCCAAATATAAAGTTTTCTATGTTAAACATCTCTGGCTAGAAACTTTCTTATTGAATAGGATCGTAGACATGTAGACTGTCATCTAAAGGCATTCAGAAATATTTTCGTTCCAGTAAATATCTTCGGCTGCAAGAATGGTATAAACTAATATCTTTGTAACTCTGATAAAAAGAATAAGACAAAGTTCTTTTTTTTTCTGCTTATCTAAATTTATGAGATCAGTATCTTGAACGTAAAAAATTACACTGTGTATGTAAAAATGACATTAAGATATTACTGGTAGAATTAAAAGCAGTGCAATGAACTCTTATCAATAAACGTTTTTCTCTTTTGAATATGCAGTGTATATAAAAATAAATAGGATGTACTCTTGCAGTATTACAGAGTACAATTACATTAAATATGTAATCAACATTCTCCTAGTGGAAAATTTTTGCTGTAAGAAACAGTCCGAGGTTAAAGACCTCTCTAAAGATATTAACCATATTATGTGACTACACGTATGTGCAAGAGCTGTTCAAAATGATCGTTTAAAAAAGAAATTAGAATATGGTAGTACTTACCTTAACCGGAGCTGTTTCGTTTTAAGTATTGACCTACGCTGTGCATACACCGCTCCATCCTCTTCCTCAAATTCAAGAATGCCTGCTGCAACTCCAATTTGAAAGGGTCTGGAGGGCCCGTAGCAATTTTTCTGGATCTCCTCTATAGTCTGGAATCTGCAACCTTTGAGGGTTGATTTCAATTTAAGGAAGACAAAGAAGTGGATTGATGACAAATCAGGGAAGTAGGCCAGTTGTTGGACAACAGATGCATGGTGCTTTTCTAGAAAAAAAAACGGACAACGGGTGAAGAATGGATATGTGCAGTATTGTGATGAACAATCCAGGACTTGTTCTACCAAGTCTTTGGCATCTTGCGCAGCACCATTTCTCATAATCGTTACATGACATCATCGTACAGTGATACGTTCGCTATAGAATCATCTGGAACAAACACCGAATGGAAGATCCCCTGACATATCTTAACACGGGATTTACTCTTGCGTGCTTTTTGGAGCCGTGATGGGGATTGTCCAATCCACTGTGATGATCTGTCCTTCGTTTCAACATTGTTCTCATATACGCGCGTTTCATCACCAGTGTTCACTAAGTTTAGGAAATTTTTGTCAGTATTTGCTCGTCACGTGTCCTGGAAAGTCCTCTTTTTTCGGTTGTTAGCACACGTGGCACAAACTTAGTGGGAAAACTCGCACCTACAGTTCAGGGTTCAAAATGGTGTTACACGAGGCTGTAATGATGTGTAGTTCAGCAACAACTTCACGTACAATGAGGTGATGGTTTCCACACATGACTTCCCCCAATTTATTTACGTGAGACTGAGATAGCTCAATAGATGTTGATGACCATCTGGATTTTGAGTTGTCCTCGGGGGAAGTTGGACTCGATTTGAAACATTTGTATCATTCGTAATGTTCATTTCGACTCACAAAGTCCTCACCATATGTTCCTAGCAACATGTTAAACGTATCTGTGAAAGGTTTGTGGAATTTGACACAGTATTTCACACATACTCAGATTCTTTCATGGCTGGGTAACTGACGATCGAGATGGTCACTCAATGCGCTCTACTGCGTTACTGAAGTTAGCAGAAGGTTTGAAAACTAGGATGATTAATGTCCAAGGCTAGGTACCTCCACAATCGGTTCTCTTTCACGTATTTTTATAAAATTTTACAAGTATTCGGTTTGTTTTTGAACAGCCATTCTACTTATTATTATATGTACGTTTGTTTAAAAGTGCGTATGCTGTGACTCCGAATATAATTTGTATTGTAACTGTTTAATTTAAATATTGCTGTAATTTCCAATAACACACTAGGTGCTTCGGCCTTATTCCCGACTTGCAAGTAGTCATGAAAGCATAGAGTTGCTTTATTGCCATTTTGGTGATGTATACAGCCGACAGTCATTGTTTCCTCCTTCCCGTTTCTAAAATCAGCAACAATAATGGTCTTTACAAATGATTTGCAGTTAAACAGCTGTACAGACGTAATCTTCTATTTAGTTGATTTGGCAACATTGGAGATAGGCCGGTTGGTACATTGCGGACACCTTAACTGAATCTTATAAAGATAGTGGGAGATGTTTGTAGAGTAGATTATGTAAAACCGAAAAGATATAAAGTATTTATTACCATATTTGCCATCCTTTTGGATGAGAGACTGGATTATCGGTTGTTCGGCAGTTGAGGATTTGAGGGAACCCATTTTATTCCCTTTGGACGCGATCTCGAATGTTCTATGAATCTGAGTCGAGCAGTACTTTTCTTCTTCCCAAGAGACACCGAAAGAAAATGGCGAACTTGGTCGCCTGGATTATGTCGTCATGGCTTTGATTATATCTTTTTGAATTACTACAACTACGTAATACATCTAATCTACAAATGATAAAAACTATCTATTCTACGATAAATAATAAATATTAATCTGAAGATAGATCCAGATAGGTCTAGGTAACTTTAAAATTATATTATGCGATCTCATTCGAAAAAATCTTCACAAGTTTTACGGCAGGAATCTGCCTGCAAGACAAGTGACGCAATATTTCATAGATTCGGTGCTCTAGCTATGCCCCAAAATTTAATAAATTATAGTTTTTTACTAATATCTATTACCCCAGCTTGACGGTGAGATTTTGACAGTATATTTTTATACTATATCTTCTAAACTGATCTCTCATGTGTTACATCTAGTCAAAGATTCTATAATAAGCGTTCCCATACACTACTAGGTACGTTCAAAAGTCAGAACTTTTTATCTGTTGTACTATTTGATCATGGAAAACAATTTTGGACAATCCAGCCAGCGCTCCTAAGCTAGAACTCCGAAATAAAATATATCACTGAAACTTAAAATAAATTTCACACTCACTTTGAACAATCAATAAAACGTTTTGCTATCGACCCAAGCTCCCAAGTTATACTTAAACTTAATGTCTTCTACCCAGGATGCAATCTGAAGCTATAATCCTATAATTCAATTCAGGATGTGAACTCATTCTCTATGTTGGAGTACGTTTTGTCGTATATTAACGTCAATAAAAGTGTTGCTCTCTACGGTATTTTAAATCAAAATAGAGCTCGTATTCAACATCATGGCTAACACAGCCATTATTTACGGTAGTTTTCAGCAATATTGGAAGTATGGACTGATTTACATGGGGGGCATGAGTTTCATTGCACCCCCCAGCCATTTCAGGATTTAGAAGAGAGACCCTGGGGGGCAATTACTTTAAGGGTGGAAGCTATTCCGACGGTTTTCAGTTATTCTGAAATGACTGGGAGGAGCAATGAACCCCATGCTCCCCTGTAAATCCGCTAATTTAG
Organism: Lepisma saccharinum; assembly: GCA_022664845.1. Taxonomy (NCBI): domain Eukaryota; kingdom Metazoa; phylum Arthropoda; class Insecta; order Zygentoma; family Lepismatidae; genus Lepisma; species Lepisma saccharinum. The sequence goes on along the minus strand of JAGDQP010015053.1, from coordinate 30,475 downwards.
CCTTAAGAGACATTTGAACATGGGTTGTTTAGTTACAAGCCCAGCGTCGAACCGATTGGGCTAAACTACCGATCATAAGAGAACACTAGATCAAAACAGTACAAAGGTTAAAAAAAAAGTTGCCGGAACCCCCACAAGATGATAAACAAAGGTACTACCATGACTTACGCAATGTTTTAATCACTTTTCTATCTGCCAATTAGGGATCGGAATATCCATTGATGGAGTGCCCATTTGTGTGAAAAATGAACAGCCAAGATATCGCGGCAACAAACATTTGACCAACAGTGGACTATGTGGCTACGATAACAAACCGTTTTCTCTTTCTGCGCATGCGCAAAAAGCACACTCAACCTGAAAGCTGAGAACCTACAGTAATACACAACAAAATCTCTTGCTTTCCGGGGATTTTTGCAAATAATAGCATTTATCTGAAACACTAAGGAACATGGGAGCCACGGTGGCTCAGTTGGTAGAGCGCTCACCTCTGGTGCTAGGGGTCGTCGGATTGATCCCTGTTCATACCATGTGGGCTTTGTGGTGGACAAACACTGTGTGCGTGGGTTTTCTCGGGGTGCTCCCGTTTCCTCCCACTTTCTTCATTCCGCCAATTCATCACATCAACTGAACCATAGTTGCCTAAAGGCCTTCAAATAAGTTCAAAATTCAAACTGAGGAACATATCAAGGCGTATTTCCAAAGTGAAACCCGTAGATTTATTTTTGTCTATACTATAATTTCCGGCGGGAAGGCAAAACGTTTTATTAGTGGTCCAAAATCAAAATATTTGTATGTGTTTCAATGCCGGATTCCGCTAATGTTACGCTGTCTTAACTTACAACTATATTCCACTCACATATGTTGCTATTTTTTTATTTTTTTTTTACATATTCATGCAATAATGCTTTGCTAGAAAACGTCACATGAGATCCAGGACTTGCTAATTACTAATATCAAAATAATGACACCAGTGATAAATTGTTCTTCTCTGTTACAAATTAATCAAACAATGTAGCCAAATATTATTTCAAGAGTATCAACCAATCAGCAACTCTCAGTATCTCCTGTAGTATGACGTTGATACAATTTTGCAAAAAACAAGGTTATTAACCTTTGTTTATCGCAAAATTACAACGACGTAAATTTCTTTGAAATCAGATGATCAGTTGGAATCTCCCTTGTAGGTAATTCCCATTCACCTTTTATTGAAAGAATTTTAAAAAAGTTATTTGATCTACTGATTATCATTTGCGATTGATAACATTTCTATTATCTTATCTGGTTGAGTTGTTCGCATAGCCTATATATGACAACCGTTCTTACGTTCTCTGTCTTACTAAATGTGTCTGTTATTGACGTCTGTTTCTTTCAGCTTTTTCAAGCGTCATTTACAGACATGAGTTCTTCAAAGTAGACAGGTCCAATGAAAAATAATATGCTTGATTTTTGTTAGTTACGCAAAAATTAAAGTATTTAATAATGTTTTAAAATACATAGCGTATTTACTCGAATCTAATGCGTTCCCTTTTTTTCAGCTGAATTTAGTCTCCGAAATCAGGGCCCCACGCATTAGAATCGATGGCGCACTAAATTCTCAAGAAAACCCGAAAATTCCGCTTGGGTTTTGTGACCTCGGGTGGCCGAGAGGTTAAAGCGCTCGCTTTCTGTGTGCGTGGTCATAGGTTCAAATCCTGCCGGCATCAATGAAACGGAGAGGTTCGGAGCCCCCCTTTACCGAAAACTGTAGGTCCCGTCCGTAGTAGCTCACCAGCTCATTTAGGACGTTAATATCAATTCACTCACTCTGCTTAGGTTCCGCTTGTGCCTCCATATTGGATTCTTGTAACCTTTTAGACAACTTTTGCTCAGGTCGGATGGATGATGATGGGGTGAATTGGTGGAATGAAGAAAGTGGGAAGAAATGGGAGTACCCCGAAAAAACCCACGCACACAGCAGTGTCGAATCTAGGGGGAGCAAAAGGGGACAAGTGCCCCGGGCTGCAAATATCTAAAAATAGAAATAATAAAAGCTCCTAAAAATAAAATAAAATCGCATTTTAAATTGAAATTGGCTTAAACGTGTTCAAAAGTTCAATACCTGCGGGCTAAGAGATTTTTATGTTATTCCATACAACCTAGCTTCAGCTCTAAAATTCAAACCCGCAATTCAAGTCAGATAGGCAGGTCTACTGCCTTACTGGAGTTAGTAAATGCGATGCCCCGAAAGGCTCCACAGAAAATAACAAAAGTACACTACATGATGCCAGGCCGGTCGTCTTGTTTGGCTAACAAAAAAAAAAATACGTATATGTTGGAAAAAAAAAAATGGAAAGAGAGGCAAAAGGACGGTGGAAAGAGCTGCAAAATTAAAGTTTTTTCCCCTTATAGGAAAATTTCTAGATCCGGCACTGGTACACGGTGTTTGTACACGACAAAGCCCACATGACACGAGCAGGTTTCAACCGACGAACTCCTAGCACTAGAGGTGAGCTTCTACATTGGAGTTGGTTCGTTGTTCACCTGCTTCGTGCGCTTTCGTGTTTTATTTTGATTTACCTTGATACGTATATGTTGGCGAATATTATAGATACATTTTTTCGTAAACGTTATTGTTCATTAAAGCTTCAACTATCTTATTTAGCAGTATACTGTATTTTTAAAGGAAAAGGTATGCAAATAATCATAATACAAAACCCTTGTCGTATAAAATAGTTACTGTATATTGTAATAAGGTAATAATAATATTATTGTGTACGGTAACATTTTACCCCTGCTTTCAGATTGCGCATTACAATCGCCAGTAAACCTTTATTGAAAAAAAAAATAAAGTTAGGGTGCGCATTACATTCGACGGCGCATTAGATTCTAGTAAATACCGTATTAAAAGTCTTAAAAATCATGCTTTTATCGTAAGGTAATAGAAAGTAAAAAGTATTTTATAATCGATTTATAACTTTTAAGAATTATTACAGAAAATACATATGTGAAGTTGATGTAAAATTATATCCACTTTAATATTAATTAGTCACGGGTATCGTATATGCTATGAGACTAATCGCTCTTTTCTGTTTACTCATATGATTCCTAAAAGGTACAAAGTACCTGATAAACACGTTGTGTTAGTTTGCAATACGTTAAGTCTTTCTCTAAGAGGAGACACGCATACGTCTGTGGCCGGGGAGCTTCTACTCGCGGGCTTGCTTGCGACATTGTAAAGATCCGGGTTTTCCCATTCAATCCATTTTATCTCGCTCTTGCTGGGTGACTAACGTTTAGCATATCCGGATACGTCTACCTATAAAAGAGGCCCCAGTCTTACCTCGATCTCTGTTCGGGGCCGACATCGAGACGTTGCAACTAACTTCCGGATGCTCTGATTACTGATCCACCAGGTTAGTATCTTTTGGACTTAAATAATATTTTGGAAATCGTGTCTGCATCGACTTAGCCTGACTCCAACTAAGGAGAACCGATAACATGATCGTCTTCCATCGGTACTTTAAGTGATCACTTTCCGAGGACCACAACGATACACTACCGCGCGGAACAATACACAGTCGATAATACTTTGCGAATAAAGAACTTATATATCGTTGATGTTTAATATTGAACTTACAACGTGTATCCTTGTTATTACGAACTTCTATAATTTATGATTCTTGAATTATAACTTGTAATCGACATGTGTTTTTGTCTTGTATATTCCTTCCTTGTAAATTAAACTGTGCCCTTTCTTAGTGTTGAACTGTTATTCCAAAAATATATCCTCCTTCCTTATTAGTTCTCTTCCAGATATCGTCAAAAGTCTTGTCTCTCGACCTACTGTCATTCACTACACAGTTCTAACCATCAACTTAGTACGCAATGGTCAATGAGAGTACGCAAAATAGAGCTGTCCTCAACGTAGCGCTGACTAGATCTAAGTTTAATGGCCGATTGTAGAACTGACCCTTAGAGTTACTGGGCTGTTCTAAGTAGCAGCCTATTTCTCGATTCAAGGAATAGCCCCGATTGTTGCAGAAATAAAGGGAACTATATCCGTCCGATTAAATTTCTTGTTAATTAATAAAATTAGGCTAGGGATAGTGGACCTCTGAATTAGTGAATTAGGCTAACATAATTGGTTTTAACATTAGCGAAGTTTACTTTTGAGTTTTAACCTGCAAAAAGAACGTTAAAAATTAGTTAAGGAAAATTATTTTCACCATTTCAAAACTTCAGAGTTTCGTGGGTATTACTGTAGAAAATATCATGGAAATATCTTGAAAACTTTGGTATTTTACAGGCCTGCTTCTCAGTTACACAAATTAATAAACAGCGTACACAATGGTCAACTTTCTGTAGAATTAAGAATGAAAGGGTTGTTTGTCTTCACTTAGGTATTTCTTACAAAAATATTTAGTGTATTTGTTACAGACATATTTAGCTAAGGATATATGACAAATATAGTACTTTGATTGTAATTATAACTAGATCTAATTCGAAATAAGTGATAGTTTTACAGTTAGCGGTTCCTCACTTTCACTATTATCCAAGATTTGAGTAATAAGTAAATAACACGGCTGACAATACAAACTATGAGTTACTCTTTAAATACGGAAAGACGCTTTGCTATATTAAGGTTAATGCAAAGCAACGATCACGAACAAAAGATGGCAGTAGTACGTCCGTATATGCCTAATGTATTTTTAACTTTGCATGAAATTTCAATGCTGCTCCTACAAATTCCAGCGTAGAGAGTTCTAACTTTCAGGGAAGAAAGTTCATAACCAATTCAAGAGTTCGATCAATGCCGATATTTTTTTTAAATTTTCCTTTTTGTTCATTGTTGAAATCCCTTGGTTGTTGTTGTGAATATCAAAACCTATAACAATGAAACCTACAACAATAAAGAAAAACGAAAATAAAAAATCGGCAATGATTAAACTCTTGAATTGGTTATGAACTTTCTTTCCTGAAAGTTTGAAGTCTCTAGACTTGAATTTGTAGGAGCAGCATTCAAATTTCGTGCAACGACAAAAATACATTACACGTATACGGAGATAGTACTGCCATCTTTTGTTGGAGATCATTGCTTTACATTAACCTTAACGTAAATGAATTTTGTACGTTATCAGAACTCTAAGAAATTGGTAGAAAAAAAAGAGTAGTAAAGCTTTTTGTAAACTTTATGTCACACGTTATCAATCCAATTTATTATTTAAAACTGCATTAATACGAGATAAAGTGCGTAGTATGATAGATTTAAGAAGCGCATTTTTAAACACTTTCCCTGAATTGAGTAGAATTAATTTATAATATTTCGATCTCGAAAAGGAGAAAATATACAATATCATAGTACAATTTGAAATTCCGAAAACAAAAAACCCTAGTAAAAGTATGTCTCAGCAACCCCATAAGCAAAATACGTATGGGTAACCAACAATATGTCAGAGGATTTCGAGATTGTCAGCGTATAAATGCAGCATGATGCCTTTGTCACCACTATTCTTTAATTTTCCATTAGAATATGCGATTCTAAAAAACAAAAGAGGGGAAGAGGGATTAACATTGAAATGCTCGAACCAGCTGTTAATATAACGGGGTTTATATAGATTTAATGCTGGACAATATAGATGCACTACAAAATAACACGGTTGTCTTGGTGAAAGCTTGCCATGAGATAGGCTCACTTGTGAACATAGACAAAATAAAATGCATGATAGTATGCTGAAATACAGACGATGAAAGAAACAGAACTACAGTAGAAGTCCGATAGTCCGGCACGTTCGGGATGCCGGACTATCGGGCGGTACCTCTTACTACTGGTTTAGGCTAAGCCGTACAGCAAAAACAATGAACTGAACCTGTATGTGGTGACAGCCGAGATGAGCCGAGTAAAGTCCGAACGCTTCCGATTGATTCCGAACAATGCTGATTGCGTCTAACAGTAGCAGACGCGTAGTAGACACTTCCGAGTGGTTCCGCCCCAAGCGCTTTCAACTGTCGTTCACAAGCGTTTACAGAAAAAAAAAATACCTGGGTTGGTGCCAGACAATCGGGCGTTCCAGTCTGTTGGATGCCAGTCTATCGGACTCCTAATGTATAAGAATTAAGAATGAGATCATAGACAAAGTAAACAATTTTAAATACTTGGGACTATGCGCAATAAGAAAAAATGGGATTAGGACAAATATTAAAACTGTCACTTGGCGTCCGTCAATGTATGTTCCTATTCAGTCCAAAAACTCCTAACCTCGCGATTAATATCAAGGAAGTTGAAATTGAAAATATACAGAACGGTTATTCTGCCGGTAATATTTTACTGCTGCAAAAGTTGGAGTACGACCCTAACAGATGAACATACATAACGAGTGTTTGAAAATAAGGTTTTGAGATAGATATACGGACCGAAACGGGACGATATGACTGGAGAATAGAGGAGACTGTATAATGGAGACCTCTACAGCTTGTGTGATTCACCGGACATTGTGAGAATATTGACGTCACGATGGATAAGATGGGAAGGACATGTATATCAGCTGGGGGAAAGTTGAAGATTATATTCTATCGTGGTTGGTAAGCCGAAGTGAAAATGACCGTTGGGATGACAATATTAGGAGGGATCGTCGAGAGGAGGATGTTCATGATGAAAAACAGCTTGATCTTGAGCACGATAGAGTCCAAGGACAAACGTTTGTTACTTCGGCTGTTACCTTTCCAGTTTCGTAAGCTATAGATTTGTAAGTTAGATTTGTTCACTTCAGCGTAGGATTTGAACAATAGTAGCAGTAAATGAATTTTCCATCTCTCATCTTGAAAACTATGTCAACACAAATACTTGACAACAATACACACGAAAGAGTAAAAGTTGTGCAACTCTTAGTCATTTCATAACGAAAAATAGTTGTACTAAGATAATGCTAGAACTGATAAACGGAAGGAAAACAAAAGGAGATCCTACGCAAAGCCTTATCACCATACACTTAAGGATTTCGAAAATTTCATGGAAATAAAACTTCTGAATGAGGCGTGAAAATATTGAGTCCACTACCCTGAGTGTACTCCGACGCTGCTTGAGGTTGGCAAATTGTCAACGTTGGGAAGCAGAAGCAGGCCTGGAGTCAAACTATCGAAATCACAGTGACTGACAGGGAGTGATTCAGGTGTCATGTTGATATCTTTAGCTGATTTCAAAGGTTTTGTACCTTTGTCTATCTGTATTCATGTAAAGGCGTCCTTAGGCGATACCTGTGGATCTAAACAGTTCCCCAAACTACTTGAAGAGAAACCCAATATTCTGTTAGTCAAAGTGGAAATCTCACTTCTAGACTTAAAGGGACGGTCTAACTTTAATCACAAACGTGGTACTTACAGTGTATAGTGACAATTTAATACACATAGAAAAGACAAGCATTTGTTATGAATCGCATGTGTTTTTTACATTATCAGCCGCTTAAACTTCAAAGGACGTGAACTACAGTCTTTGAAATCTTTCAAAGAAATCCAAGTGTTGTTGAGACTTACAGGTTAATGAACGAGCGGTAATCATGCCAGAAGCTAATTAATTGCAGTTTGGCGACCTTGATCAATGCATCTTGGTTCAATAACTTCTTATCTCTTTTGAGTTACGAGATATTAACTAGGTCTAAAGTGTATTATATTTCTACAATATGCGTCACTAAATAGGTCAAATTTGAAGATATGGAATGAAATTGCAAGAACTATTCTACAATTTTTTAAAATACAGTACATAGATGGTAATCTCTAACAGGTTCAACAACCTACAAAACATAGCTATTCATTATAGTTACCGCGCTTTTATTTATTAAATAACGTAATTTATCTAAATATTAAGTCTATGCTTTAATTGCTAGAGTATTTAATAAACAGTACCGTTTAAAAATGTTTGTCTAAAAAAATATGTCATTCCTGATTTGTATAATCTGTTTTGGTATTACGCTTCCTGAGTATGGAAGACAGAACGAAGGAACAAATATCCTCAACTGTTTACCTACATTGTCACAACACCTGTAACATCTGAAGAAACAAAAAAAAATCTTTGTATTGAGATTATAAAAAAAGGAGTCATTTTACCCTCAATAAATTAAGTTGAAAAGTTTAAACTTATTAATTTTAAATCTTACGTAAAGTTGAAAAATGGTAAATGAATATCATTATAGATTTTGCTGTTTTGAAGATACGCAGTTTACTTTGGGACTACTTGTTATCGTGAAAATACTTGCGAAACATCTCATGTTAAAAGTGAGCCACATTGGTCGAGAGATTTGCGGCGTAGAACAGTAGAATGTTGTGAGTTCTAATCCTTGTTAGGGCACGGGTAGACTTTAGAAACTTAATTGCTGGTACAATCAGGACCGTTGCAAGTCGTTAGGCTAAACTGACTTAATGTCTTGAATCCAATGTTGAGTGTGAAAATATATTTTACGATTCTTCGAGAACAAAAAAATAACTTATTCTTATCAGTCTCTCTCTCTTGTGTTTACCGAGCGAACGTCACTCACTTCATAGAGCGTTGGCTTTGCTTTCGGGAAGTCCTGGGTTCGGTAACAGCGGTCGACCATTCTAACTGAGGTTTCTCCAGGGATTTCCTCAGCCAACCGTGAAAAATGAACGGATGGTACCTTCAACTGAAACTCTGACAAACTCTTCAGCATCTTTACCTGTACCCTATTACTGCCGGAGCCATAAATGCCTAAAGACTATAAATAAATTAACTTCAATTATCAAGTATTTCTTTAACACAGTCACAATTAGAACAAGACTATTTTAACTTCAGTGATTTTACTTTTAAATATTTCAATTATGTTGAATTAACACCCCTTGCAGCACGAGACAGTGGATCATTGTCGGCCCGAAACCAACCATGATCGATATTACCCGTTACTAGCCCAGTATTGAGCCAATATTGACCCGGTGTTATGTGCTGCTAACCGTTACTGACCAATATTGACCCAGTGTTCTGTGTTATTAGCCGTTACTGGCCCAATATTGATCCAGGGTTCTGTGCTACTACCGTTACTGGCCCAGTATTGAGCCAATATTGACCCGATGTTCTATGCTGCTAGCCATTACTGGCCCAGTATTGGGTCAATATTGACCCGGTGTTCCGTGTTGCTAGCCGTTACTGGCCCAGTATTGGGCCGATATTGACCCGGTGTTCTGTGCTGCTAGAGACGCTGCAGCAAATTTGACACTTCTGAACACTGGTTGTGTTAATACGGTTATACAGGATCTGTGTTAATACGTAACGCCATACCTGCTGTGTTGAATTGACATGCAAAAAAGTAGTAAGCGTTTTAAAATTACTCTGTGATAAAATTGTGTTGATAGAGATTTTTGAGTCATCATGAAGATAAATTAAACCTTCTGCATTTATCCTTATCTCACTCTTTTCGTTTTAGAATGGTGTTCGATTTTCCATCCTTAATAGTTCCAGCTCTTCCTCTTCTTCCTTGCAGGGACCCTTTGGCTACGCTTACGTGAACAATGTTCTAAACAATGTCTAATTTTGTTTTATTCACTTTGATTAACATTGTTTAAGATGTGCTACAAGATTTATTAAAACTATATTTGCCACACCTCAAGACTACGTACCATCATAGCCATGGCTATGGGACAAGAAGTTGGTCATTGCCTCTTCTGCAGGTACTATGCCGGTTTTCACCTAATTTGACGGAGCAAACTTCTAGCAGACATATTCACTGTAAGCAGGACTCAAACCCACCAATCTCTCCCTAGTATTTATACGAAGTTACTAAGTCTACCTACTAGACAAGGAAGCTGAGAGCTTATATTCTTCTAATTCAGTAGCCTTTTGATGTTAAGTTTTCCCTTTTCGGTATTGCATATTTAAGAGCCCTCCTAAAATTATGCTCATGGAAAGAAAGCCCTTCCTTGAGAAAGCGACATACAAAAATATTAATAAATAATTCCTCTACTTGACAAGTGGTACAGAAGTCGTGAAAATACATTAATGTATTACGCTTAAAAGTAACCAAAAGTGTACATATTGTAAGGTTTGACAAAACGTTAAACACATAAATTAAGTCCTGTTCTTTGGTAGCTAATTGAAGTTTTGTTGTTACACATGTGGTACAAAAACATTAAACCATTGCGCTATTATTTCAAAAGTAATTGTCTGATTCACTAGTACATCTGCTTCAGTATTTCAAGCAGACTACATTTTCTACATGTGTAAATTATGGCTTCTTCGCACAGGTGTCTATATTACGCAACAGATAATGCATTACAGGCATTATACTTCTGTCATAGTTTTTTCCAGGTCGTAATAGATATGAATCCCTATGGTAAATTGAGTTGGGAGTTATCGTTAAGTGTAAAAGTTTCGCCACCACTGCAGATTCATTCTTTGGTTCATATACATTAAAAATATAGGGAGGGGCCAAAGTGACATTCCAGTTGTCCGGGAGTTATGACGTCATCAATATGGCTGACCGTATAATTTCCATTAGAATATTTTTTAAATGCGTATAACTTCGCACTGAATAGAGGTAAAACCGTCGTTATTGTTCTAGAGTAAAGTAAAATAGCTGCAAATTATAGAAAATTAATTGTAGTATCTGTATATGGCGCCAAGTTTGAAATATATTGAAGCAAACTTGAAAACAATTGTTTCTTTGCAATCGTTTTTAACTTTAAATTTAAATAGCTCCGTAATCATGAAAAATTGTAAAACATTTATGGTAACTAAAAATGTATATTGTATTATGATCTATAAAACGGTACCAATATATTTTCTGTACCATTTAATATAAGGGAATTATGTGATTTTATCTAAGACGCGGTGTGATGGCTTTGTAGCTGTCGTACTGTATCCTTAAGTGAGAGTTATCGTAAATGTTAAAGTTACTCCACCACTGCAGATTCAGTCTTTAGGTCATCCAAGTTAACAATACAGGGTGCATTTTTTTTTGTGATAATAATGTTGTCAAAAAGTATGTTTCTTAAATTTTTATGGATAAACTTCAGCGTTAATGGGAAAATTCCATCACAATGCAACTGGTTTGGGTTTTGCAAGCGACTGAGGGATCAAGATATGTTTAAAAGTCATTGCGTCGTACTCCATCAGAAAATCTATTTATCAATTTTGTTTATTTATCTGAAAACCTTAGTAAGTAGCAAATTAAGTCTTACATTTTATAATTCTGCATAGATAGTCGAATACGATTGGTAATAAGGGAGATCTTTTAATTTTACATGAGCACTTGCAAGGTGCAGTACAATTTAAAAATCTCTTCGTGCAGATACATGTATTTGAGCACTTCTTCTTGCATTGACAATTCACCATCTCCTGACAAGTGTTATCAGCAATGGGCATGTTGATCCATATTGGCAAAAGTCTATTTGCTTCTTTCTTCCACCGATGGTCTTCAAATGTTGTTATTGAATCTTCGGTAGGAGAAATGGAAAGAATTAAGGTTCCACCTTCCCAAATGATAGCATCATAATTTGATGGTGCGGCTCAAATGACATCGGTTGTTTCATTAGCCTGAACCACATTCTGGAGACAAATAAGAATAACAGATTTATTGGAACGATATACCTTGTCAACATTATTTGCAATCGAGGGAGGATACTGTTGAAATTTATGAGCAAAGAATTCGTTCATATTACCTTGTCTTTGTACGTTTCGCCCAGAAGAGAAACATTTAATCTTAATATCCTCTAAAAGTACTGACACTTTTTTTTTCGTCTTTGTAATCAACTTGAAGATTCACAAAAAAGGATTACCTAACTCGAGTAATGGATTTCCATTCTTCCGAATAGCTTCAATCATGTTCTTCATCACATAGAAAGTCTTCTTTTGCTTTTACCATTTCATCATGATGAAAGTAATCACAGTCATTAAGAAAATTTTAAAGTCCTCAGGTCGATTGTTTACCTCAGGGGCAAACGTAGACCAGTACAGAAGATCTTGAGTTAGACCAATCACTCCGCCTGATCCCTTTAGTATCTTGTTTAGCTGTTCGATTGCAATGGAAGAGAAATGTTTCTTAGATCTATTGACAGTGAATCTTCCAATCTTGAATTCATCAAGAACTGATTTTGCTAATCGCATTCGTGTCATTCGCATGGACGGGAAAGCATCTGGAATAATGGTAGTGATCACAAGGAAAAAAAAAGAGATCTCTGAGATGTTGCAAGTCTGTTACATAAATTTCAAAGTATTCCTCTGTGTGGGCACGTACGAAAGTCAACAACATAACCTCTAATTTCATAACAAAAATCCAATATGCAAATGTAGGACATATCCTGTTGTTCTTAGCCCAAGTATTAAGTTCAATCTCTGTAGAAATTTCTTCGTAAGCTTCGTTGAGGAGTACCTGCAATACTGCATAGGTTATGTAGTATGCATATCTAGCCTTTGTGACATGCATGGCTTTCAGAATGCCATCTGCGATTCCTTAAACTAGCTTCCATAAGAGCTTCAATCCATCCTGATCCCTGCGCTATCACGAATCGCCTTCGCACTATATTTTTATGTATGAAAGTATTCATGATCACAATATCGTTCAGAGAATCAAAGTTCCACTGCAATCTCTCCGTTATACCATAAATTGGCTGATCCCCAGTTATTACGGGTATCTGGTCTGGATTTAAATGATGCATGAGTTTTAACATGAACAATTCTTTGCTCATGAATTTCAACAATATCTTCCGTCCATTACAAATAACGTTGGCAAGACGTATCGTTTCAAGAAATCTGATGTTCTTGTTTGGCTCCAGAATGAGGTTCAGGTCAATTAAACAACGAATGTTATTTCACTCCATTAGAACACAAACGTTGAAAATACGTAGATTAAACGTTAGTACCGAAACGTTCTCTTAACGTTGTAAATGTACCGAAATGTCCGCCTGTTCAACGGTTTATTCAACGTTGAATAATAGTCGAGAAGAAACGATGAAGAAACAGGTTTAGTTGGCCAAAACAGAGCATGCATGCTGTCTATTGGTATACACACAGTTTCATTTTATCCGTTGCTTTCATCATGCTATCCGTTGGTATACGGTGTTAATTTTCCAACAGCAAAATTATTCAACCGCTGCTGTGGGATTCGAAGACGTTCTTCACTCGTCGTTGGTACCTCGACACGTTGACTACTCATCCATGGATCCATTGGGAGTCCACTACTGTTTATTGTATCTATTAATAGGCAGTCTAGAATGCAGTTGCTACGTCATTTATGCGCACGTTTCACCATCTTGTAAGAATAAGAATACTTATTCTTAAACATACTTAGAATACATAAACACGTCTCATTAACGCCCTATCAACGAAATTCTATCTTCGTTGAAATATAGTTTAAAATTCAGTCTGTTTTCAACGTACACATACGAACATTAGTTTTTGTCATTCAATTAGTTTTAATTATAATTTTTTGACATAACATTAGTAAGAAAAACACTAAACAAAATCTATACCATAGTTGAAAATAACATATCGAATACACTTTGTATTAACTTCTTATCAACGCAATGACGTCTTTGTTGAAATATGGTTTAAAAACAAAGGCTAGTTATTCAACTGATAACGGTTAATCAACGAAATGATCCTAAAATTAACACTGAAAACACGTATGTGTGTTACTGGGGCAGCCGCACCTTCAAATTACGATGCTATCATTTGGGATGGTGGAACCTTAATTTATTCCATTTCTCTTACGGTAGGTTCAATAAGATCAGAAGAGTACTTCTATATGTGTTTTATGAGGCAGATTAAAATTTAATTGAGGGAAATATTGGCACTACATGTTGTCCGGGAATCTATCAAATGTAGATAAAAAAAACGAGACCCGTGAATATCGGGGTCATGGAATGAGACAGATGGTAGATCCGAATGTGAGGTTATCCAATGATTGGGGAATGTTTTTGCGTCACTCACGAAACAAGTAAGAATTATTTCGATATCTCAGTGACAAATCTGTTTCAAACCTTGAAAATATATATACAGTGGTTTCTACATAACTGCAGAAGGTACCGATCGCCATGTTGGCCCTGGAAACAACATAACAGAAAGATGTAAGCATGAAGAAGCTGACACCAGGATGCTGACACTCATTAAAAGGAGTAAAGACTATACTAGTAGGAACCGTGAATTCCGCTGTTGTTGTCATTTTAGTTTATAATTTTAACAGCTTCTTAGACATTGCAGAAGACTGTCAACTGTTTATACATTTCGGAACAGGAAATAATAATTAAAAAAGAATAATTGACGTACAGAAAATCACATCAGCCCTCGGACCAATTAGAAGTCGCGCTTTGCCACTATGGTGTGCTCTCGCTGGATGTGACTTCTTCAATAAGACGAAAGTCAAAGAGTACAAAATTTAAAGCATGGAAGAGGAGCACTGAGTCACTAACTGAAACACTGGTAAACATGATGGATAGACTTTTTCAGAAGATAGTAATTTTCGTTGATTTAGATGTACTCGAATTCAATCCTATTAAACTGTTTTCCATTAATCTCTGTGGAAGGGTCAGTAATAAGACACCATCAATGGCTTAAGGAAAACAATATTCTGTCACAAAACCCAAAATCCAGAAAAACTGCCGCCTACACAGAATGCTCATTCGCATCACTTGAGGCGTTCTATTTACCAACCAAATATCTGGCCATGCTCTTCTGCAAACATGGCCAAAATAACACTTCGAGATCCTTGCAAATGTGGGTGGAAGAAAGAAGCAAATAGACTCCTGCCAATATGAGTCAACATTCCCATTGCCAGAAAAATGATTTAGCAAGCTACGAAAAGGACAAGGTCTGTTGGTGCAAGATCTGGTGAAAGCGCCGGGTGGGGGAGTTTCTCCCAGCCACATTCCTTGATTTTAGCACAGGTCCTTCTTGCCGTGTGTGGACGCGCGTTATCATCGTGGATGAGCACACCCTTGCGATTACCCAGGGAAGGATTTCTCCAACAATGGAGTTCATAGGCGTTTAAGCTGCTGACAGTAGACATCATCTGCATTGATGGTCTGGTTAAGTGGCAATAGCTCAAAATGGATTATGCCATGGATATCCCACGAAACACTCAACATCACCTTGCAGGGGTGGAAATTCTGCTTTGACACAGTTCCTGAGGCCCCCATTAGGGTGTAATGTTATAGTAGATTACCCACTTTTCATCCCCTATCATAATTCTGTCCAGAAATGGCTCACGTTTGTCACGGGTGAGAAGGAAACTGTAGATGTCAACTCGCTGCTGCTTCTGTTAAGGCGTTAACGCTGAAGTTATCCAATTTTCAAGTTTCGACATGTACCCCATGTCCTGCAGATGACGATAAACAGTCGAATGGGTGACATGGAGTTCGATGGACAGTTCTTCAACAGTTTGCATTGTATTTGCCTCCACCGCTGGTAGCAGAGCATCGTTGTCCAGCTGCACACTGTAAGCAGTTACCGTGAAAAGCACGGCCTCCTACCTTCAAATTGTTCACGGTTTGCCGTTATCTGTTAATTACGGTAGAACGCCTTATTCCCTCGTGATCACGTGACCGCCTTATTTCGAGCATGCGCAGAAGGCAGCAGGAAAAATAGTTACCGTGAAAACTATTGCCTCCTACCTTCAATTTTTAAGGTTTGTTGTTTTCTTTTAATTACGGTAGGAGACCATATTCTTCTTCTCATCACGTGACCGTCTTACCTTTAGGCATGCGCATACAGCAGCAGAATCACGCGACGCGACGCGAGCATTCAGCGCTGTTAACTGTTGAAAATCGCGCAAATTGGATGTATGTAGTGTGGTTTTTGTGGAAGAACGTTTGATTTTTAAAAAAATGTTTTAAGGAACGTGTTCGGTGTTTATCCAAGGTACGTACATGAGGAAAATAGTACCGATATGTTAGTTTGTGGTATTTGCAAGTTGAAACTGAAAAATTTGTTATGTTACGTGAAGCACATGCAATTGCATTCCAACATACCAAATTTCAGTTTTCCATGTGGTCAGCAGCCGTGCAGCCGCCTTTTCAGGACGTATTCTGGATTCAGATCCCATGTGCTTCGAGACCATTTATTTCCTGTAAAACGTGAACAAGAAAGTAAATGTAGTTTTAAGTGCGATCAATTATTGTGTTCCCAGACATTTGTAAACTTTTGGAAATTTGCAAGTCATTTGAGATTCCATATATCTACAACAAATCCTGTCAAGTGCCCATATGTAAAGTGTAAGAAAGGTTTTGTGCGCAAGAAAACGTTTGAGTCGCACTTATCTCGACAGCATAAGTTCAGTGTTATGCAAACTGCAAACTTAAACACTTCCCAACAAGCACACAGTAAAGACCTGTTAACTGTACAAGGGAACAGTGCAGATGAATACGCAAATAACGGTTGCAGTTTATCAGAAGCATTAAGTATTTACAGGCAACAATATGAAACAAACCTCGCCCTTTTCTATCTGAAGTTACAGGGAAAGTATCTGTTACCAGCATCGACAATTCAGCATATATCGGAAGAAATGAATGAAATTCATTTATCAGCTGAACGTTACAGTTTTAGTATTTTACGCTCAAAATTAGTAGACCTACAAGTTGCCGACAGTGTAATTAATGACGTAATGAATACGCTATCTGAAACTGATATATTTCGCATATGCCATGAAACAAAGCTCAGGAGTGTTCATTCGCGTAAAACGTTTTTTTCTAAAAAGTTCGGTTTCGTAAAACCACGTGAAGTGTTTTTAGGTTATGGTGTCAATGAAAAGCCTCGTTTTGCTCAGTATATACCTATTCAAGAGTCAATCAAGTCACTGTTCTTGCATCACGGGAAGCACTTTAATTTCAACACCGTTAGTGATGCATTATCGGCGGAAGAATTGCATGCGAATCGAAATAAGGTTTATATGGATGTCAGTGATGGAAAAGTATTTCAGTCAACCGAACTTTTTCGAGATAAGTGCTTTCAGATTATCTTGTACCAAGACTCATTTGAAGTGGTAAATCCTTTAGGATCAGCCCGAAGAAAACATAAAATTTTAGCAGTTTATTTTACATTGGCCAATTTTGATGCATATAAGCGCTCGTCTGTTGATCACATGCAGCTGGTATTACTGTGTTCTGAAGTAGATGTAAAGAAGTTTGGACAGAACAAAGTATTTTCACATTTTATCGAAGACATTAAGCAAATGGAAAATGCTGGGATTTGTATTTTTGATGATTTGACAATAAAAGGTACCATACTATGTATTGTAGGAGATAATCTAGGATCTCATTTTATTGGTGGCTTTGTTGAAAACTTCACTTCGAATTATTGGTGTAGGTATTGCCTAATAAGTAGTGATGACTTTGAAAACTGTCCTTATAAACTTGGTAACAAGCGAACTGTTGAATCTTACGAAGACGAAATAAAACATCTTCAAGACAAGTCTACTGCAACCATTTCGAAAGGCATCAAATTTACGTCCTGTTTTAACGATTTAACATATTTTCATGTGTGTAAACCTGGCTTGCCTCCATGTATTGGCCACGACATTTTCGAAGGAATAGTAGCATACGATTTGTTTCTGTACATTCAATATTTTGTCAAGGAACTTAAATGGTTTACTTATAATCAACTAAATAGGCATATCAACAAGTTTAATTACGGCAATTTGGATGACAAACCTTCTGACTTGAATCCAGGGTCGGAAAAGCTGAGTGGTTCAGCAGTTCAAAATTGGGTATTTTTAAGGCTATTTCCATTTCTTATTGGAAAATTTGTTGGTGATAAAGAGAACGTTGTTTGGAAGTTATGCATCAAGTTGAAAGAACTCGTTGAATTGGTTTGCTCTCCAGTGATTTCTGTAGAACAAGTAGCATATTTGAGAATATGCATTGAGGAATATATATATGACAGGAGAAACATATTTAGAAATTCTTCTTTAAGACCAAAACATCATTTTGTTTTGCATTACCCAGAACTTATTTTGTACTTCGGTCCATTGATAAGATTGTGGACACTCAGGTTCGAAAGCAAACATTCATATTTTAAGCGCTGTGCAAGAAATCTTCAGAACTTCAAGCATGTGTGTAAAACTCTCTCTAGACGTCATCAGTTCCTGCAAGCATACTACAATGCTGGCTCTTTATTTTCCTTACCACTTCAGATTAAGAAAGCAGAACCTTATGATAAGAAAGTATTAGCTCAAGAAATTCAAGACGCTATTGCAAATAGCGATTTCGAGGAAGTACCTGGAGAAAAGTTGCTGTGTGACTATGCTGAATTTCGTGGAACTTCGTACAGGAAAGGACAGTATGTTGCAGTAGGAGAAACATGTGATGGCCCTTTATTTGGAAAAATAGTGTTGATATTAAGTAATGACTCTCAGCTTTATTTTGTACTCACAATTCACCAATTCATATATATACATTGGATGGGACTGTACAAGCAAATTTTCACGGAATTAAGCCAGAGCTGTTTAAAAGTATCTGATTTGCTTGATTATTATCCTCTTTCAACTTATCGTCATAATGCTGATGGAAGATTTTACATTTCTTTACATCATGCTTTATGTCTGTAGAAATGATCGAAAAAATGCCGAATTTGAGAATGAAACAACAGTTTTAAATACATGCGATACTCTTTATAGATATTAGTTTCAGTACTTTACAAATTCACGCTTTCGTTGTCCGTGTCATACTTATTCGCAATGCGTTAATTATATACGTTTTTCTGTTTAAAGACTAGTACCGGTAACAAAAGGTGTTTTGCTTGTTACCTTTTATTAAAGGAAAAAAAAAAAAGATTTTTCGTAATTTTGTACGTTTCTTTTCTAACTCACTTGCTTACTACTATCAATATTAGATATATTTCAACTACTTCCACACAACTCACCTCAATACTTTGTGTTTGTACAGTGGACAGTAACAAATGGACGCCATAAAACAGAAGGTAGGACAAGTTCTGCCAAAATTAGATGAGGCCACACTGAAGTTAGTTTTGGAAAAAATAGAAGAGTGTGGAGTGGAGGATGTCGATGATGTGAAGTACATACAAGAAAGTGATCTAACTTCTATCTTGAAACCTGTACAAGTTAGGAAATTGCTGCAGGTATGGAAGATGGAAGGTAAGTCATTGTATTTTATTGTGTAATGTATAGCATGTAGGACCGTACACAGTAAAAATTATTGGTGTTTCCTGACACCAAAAGGGGTGGCAACACAGTTGACATCTGGGACAGATGTATTAAACACTTTCAACTAGTGGTATGTAACCCACTTCCGGTGTTGTTGACCCTGAAACCAGCTTCGGTCTTCGGTGGTCCCTGACACCAGCTTGGGAGCTATGGTACACAAGACGCTGTTCTCAAACACAGTAGTGTTGTACACTAGTTAAAACTTTTCTAGCTCCGGTCCGGGTGGGGTCATTCCATGTGAAATCAACAAAGTTTTTAACAAAATTTTACCTAACCCTCTCAGATTTCTATAATTTTTGGTTTATTGCTAGTATCCGTAGAAAATATTAAAAAATTATTATTTTCAGTTTTTTTTTTTTTTTGTGACGCACTGGTTTTTGTTTTAGGAAAGTTCATAAAGTGAATTGTTCCGTGTTTTGAGCTTAAAAAATACTTACTACTCACCAAAGGTTGGCGCTAGAGAGCTCGGAGAGGGTTCATTTTAAATCACTTGTAGTACGCTTTCATTTCATATGATACTAAACAGGGTGGCACAAGAGTTTGTACCCCCAAAAATTTGAATAAAAAAAAAATCAAAATCGGACATTTCGATTTTTTCTTTCATCCTACACCTAGCATGAACATTGTAATTGGGACGATAATGGGATCGTGAGATATAAAATATTTTCACTATATGTCTGGGGAAGAAAAGGCATTAGCGTCCACATTATGATAAAAAAAAAACCTTTGGTAAACTTTGTTGTTGGGGTCATTTTAGTAATTAATGACTTCGGTCCGTCCCCAACCGTGCTCCAGTCGGGATTCGAACCCGGAACCATGGAGTTGCTGGCCTGACGCCTCAGATCGAACGGCTTACAAGGTTGGCTCCGCAACTGTTTTTATATGGGCCAGTCTAGTAACTTTGAACTTCGCCCCTTCCCGATTCGCCCTTTAGCTGTTAAAATACACACCCATGCCCCACCTGGGACTCGAACCCGGGACCTTCGAGTCGTTGACCTACCACCGCTGACCGCACGACTACCCGCCCGGCAGAGTGGCTCCATATGAAGAATTTAAATTATTTATGGTTTTATATTTAGGCATCTATGCTAGCATAGGGAGGGGAAATGCAGTAAGAAATTGATGAGAGCTTAAGTTCAAGATACCAAGCCGATGTTTGGTTGATGTGACTGAGGTAACCATAGTTTATTATGAACTGATATATAATATGGATAAACATGTGGATCCTGTTCGGGCACCTAATACTGGAACAGGGACTCGGACTCGTATCTTGGAAATAGACTGAGGACTAGGATCTGGTTCTTGGAACCGGGTACCTGTATCCTAGATCCTTCTACCGGTTCCAAGTATCAAATCTGAATCCTCAGTTTCAAATACCAGGATACTAATCCTGGTCCCGGTTACAATAATAAATAATGTTCTTAATGTGAACCTATTGTTTCTTGTCAGTCGCACCACGCAAATACTTGGTTGGTGCATTAAACTTAAGCTCTGGCCAACTTCTTACTGCATCCTTCCCCTCCCTATCCTAGCCTGAGCCATAGATGTCCAACGCTAAAGGCCATAAATAATTTAAGTTCTTCATATGGAGCCAACCTTGGTAGCCGTTCGGTCTGAAGACTCAGACTAGCAACTCTAGGGTTCCGCGTTCGAATCCCGACTGGGGCACGGATGTATCTCACAATCCTTATCGTACCAAGTTACAAATGGTAGGTGTAGGGTCGTATGACCAATATAAGAATTTTTAGAAAATATCGAGATGTCTGATTTTTAGAAAATCGATTTTTTTTTTAAATTTTATTTTTGGGATACAAAATTTTGTGCAACCCTGTTGAGTATGATATGACATGAAATTTTATTACAAGAGTTTAAAAATGAGTTCTCTCCGAGCTCTCTAGCACAACCATAGCTGAGTAATAAGTAATTTTGTAAGCTAAAAACACGGAACATTTGACTTTTTGAACTTCCATAAAACTAAATCCAGTGCGTCAAAAAATCTAAAATAATAATAATAATTTTTAATATTCTCAGCGGTACTAGCAACAGACCAAAAATTATAGAAATCTGGGAGAGTGAGGTAGAAAACGTGTTTTGAATTGACATGGAATGGCCCGGTGTTGTGTTGCCACTTCTTCTGGTGTTAAAAAACCCTTTCTGCAGCAGTGTGCTTTTTATGACATCCATATTGGTCTACCTTACCTCTTGCCACTTTTGCTTCAATTCTTTCTTTGATCGTCAACTGATCTTTAGAATAGATTCAGTATTCCCTTTGGGCCTAGCTAAGCCAACAAAACTGGGTTAGAATGAGTCAAATGAGTTTATCTAAACAGCGTCCTCAGGGAGACACTTTCCATTTCCTTACAATCTTTACTTTTTGGACCCTGCTTCCGCCAGCTATTGAACCACATGTACACGCTCAACTACGTATTTTCTTGTAATTTTTTTACAAGACGCTTTTATAAACACGTAGCAGCAATAAAAAAGTTTCACGAAACACCATTTGTTATTACTATTACTGTTTCGTGAAATACGCACTCAAGTTCATCAACACACAGAAACATGCCGAATGCAGAGGAATATTGATGGCATCCTTATGTGTTTATGAGTGCTATGTATTTTGCTACAAAAATCACGGACGAAATTGCCGAGTGAGTTAAGACGGGTTAGAAAAAGTCATGTTAGATTTTCATTAAATAAACGCGATGCACATCGCCTTAAATACACACGCCATGTCCTTGCCATCAATGCTAGAGCTAGCAAAAGTAAAGGTAACCCACTTAGAATAAACACACAACAACTGTGACAACAACAGACCTGTCGACTTAGAGAAGTACGAATGCGGGAGGTTTGCTAACCTGGAAGAGGAGAAATGTGGGAGCTTGCGTGAGAAACTAAAAACATGCCAAAGAGTTACAGCACAGACGTTAAACAGTCGATTAAACCTTCTAAATCACAGAAACTCTCACGCATTTGGCACTGTAGCTCAGTTGGTAGAAGATCACATTCGGGAGATCGTGGGTTCGATCTCATTGGTCGGTCATCCGGACTTAGGTTTCTCCATGGTTTTGCTTAGTCATACAATGCAGGGATGGTACCTTTGAAAGTAGGTCCTTACGAACTTTGCACATCTTCTACCCAAGCCTATGTGGCCTGAGTCTCAGTGAGTGCATTGTTGTTAACGTTCTAAACGAACTTCTAAGGACGGGACCTACAGTTTTTGTAAAGTGGGCTCCGAATCATTCCGTTCAATAGGCCCCGACCGGAATTGAACCCTTGATCACACACACAGAAAGCGAATGCGAGAACCATTAGGGCATTCCGAGGTCACTGGTGTAAGTCACAGTTACCAAAAGCTCATAAATGAAATAAACATTAGTACATAAATCTGGTATCTTTATTTGGCTATGTTAAGTTTGATCACACCACCTCTCACTGTCTTACGCAAAGTGAAAATAAAAAGTGGAACACGTCTAAAACATTAACAGGATGCGATAATTCTCCAAGTCTAGTGCAATTCATTGGATGGTTAAAAGCTAAAACCGACTATTCTGACAGATTTTAAAGAGTTTCCCTCAGTTTTACGAAGCGAATGTCAGGATGTTACCTCAAGTAAGATCCTGGCCGATACCATCCCCATCCTGGCGGAGCCAAAGTTACGAAAGTACCATAAATTAAAAAAAAAAACAGATCTCATAGAGACGTCAAGTGACTGGGACTCGCTGTCGGTGCACATGATCATGCGTTAAACTTTCGCTGAGGTTCATTGGATGGGTTCGGAGCCCATTTTTAAGAACCTTTACATTCCGTGCTTAGAAACTCACTAGCTCGTTTAGGATGTTAGTATCAATTATGTCAGTATGTAAGGGAAAACGTTCCTCTGCGATCAAATTTGGTGAAAGTAACAGCCTGGAACTTTGTATAGGTTCCATTTCGTCATTCGTTTGGCAAACGTAAAGAAAACAGAAAACAGTCAGTATGGCCGGCAGGAGTTAAACAGGCTTGCAACCCACTGACCTCAGCAAGTATATCAGAAAAGCCGGGTACAGTATCCATCAGTACAATATTTTTAATAACATACATAATATTACGATAAACAACGATAGGTGTAGTCTGAGAATAGTATTAAACTGTCAAATCCAGTGACAAGAAAATAGGCCTACGAAACAGAATATTTACAAGTTCTTAGGGCTTTTTAGCCAATTTTATACTATTTGTATATAAAATTATTTTCATTGTTTTATATTATTAGCGTTGACAGCCCAACAATTCTCTTTCAAATCGATCAATCACAGACGTTACAGCGATAATACACTGTCTTCGCACTTAGCATTGAATGTTATCCGCTTCGTCGACAATCAAACTGAAATTGAATTTCCACAATGACTATTGCACTGGAAAACATGTAACTGCTCCAGTTTTTTTTTTTTTTTTTTCTTAAAGATGTAAATGTATCTTCCAGTTCAATACATTGACATGCTTAAGTTATGTTAAAAAAAAGTTGTTTAAAATTTTAAATATCTGGTATTTTACTGCTAAATAAGACCTAAGGCAAATAATTAGTGCAAGGACGCCGTCCCAGGGGCAGGGAAGGGATAATAGCGGCCTGGACCTTCGCTAATATAACTAAGTCAGATATCAGTTCAATCAGTCCATACAATTAATTTTGCCTTTGTCAGTTCCATCCAATTAGCTGTATCTGTTGTATGGCGTTGAATGTACTTCAAATGATGTTACTTTCTTTCGAATGCGTAGGTTACAGAATGTAATGTAAAAATTAAAGCGTGACGTAAACGCAAGGAGATATGCACGCCTCCAACATAAAGTCCTTACAGTCACATCACTCCTTGATTTTTATCATGTTCTGCATTCTACGCATAAAAAAAGAAAAGCATTCGAAATATATTAAATGGCATGTAACGGAAGAACACAATTACTTAAAATATTTGTTATGCTCTACATATAGCATCGTCAAAGAAGCTCTTCGAGTCCTTCCACCAGCAACATATGACAGGTTTTTCCAGGATTTCCCTCGGTTTCACCTGTAGTTCCTAGACAAAGGCCGTTGCCCGCACTCGGAAGAGTGCTTTCCGAGGGCCACCACTCTTCCTACATAGACAGGCTGAACCTTTTAGGTGTCTGTAAGACCTATAAATGTAAATGAAAAATATACAGATTTTGATATCGCTCAGGTGTATTAAATACTGAAACGCATCTAATTCTCCATTTGTGCCAAATAAAATACTTCTTAAATCCCATTTAATAATTTGTAATATTATTTGATTCTTTTGGGTGTTGGTCTCCTTTTTTAATTGATAAGAGATATTAGTATTTTGTGTAACTTCTAGATAAGTTGAACATTGCGGGTAACATACCTCTACATACACTAAAAATATTTTAATTTTAAACTATTTTATTCTAAATATTTAATTATCTATGTATCTGGCATACGCCCAAACATAATGAATAATTCTTATTTATCTTGCTGTCTATTTCAAAGACAAGCTTCATCCTGGTAGTTATATGAAACTTTTGAATATTTTGTTTGGCTCATTCGCAGAGTATACAAATAATTTGGTAACATATTGAATGATTCATGTATTATTTTAAACATTTTTTTTTAATTTCAGGAGAGAATCAGTCACTTAGTTCACCACCTGCTGTCAGTGCCATAGAACAACAAGCACTAAGAAACTCGGTAGCGTCAACCAACTCCGGAATTCCAGAGTTAAGTTCCAGCACAGCAGAACCAGATTGGGCATATAAGTTCGAAGTTTCATGGGACGCTATGCCCCAAGCACTGGTCAATAGCTTAAGGAGAAGAGAAAGACCTAACCCTAGGTTAAGACGGGAAATGGTGAGAATTATTGTAAATCAGATGCATAAAATTTGCAAACGTCCTTTGAAAAAACACACAGAGATTATAGCCAGGAAGATCGTAGATGTTTATCCAGAATCTCTGAAAGATGAAATGTACGGCGTAGTAATCGGCAGTGGTTGGAGCTCACTACAAAGGCAATTGATATCTCGTTCAGAGAATGTCAGTCGG
Organism: Lepisma saccharinum; assembly: GCA_022664845.1. NCBI lineage: Eukaryota > Metazoa > Arthropoda > Insecta > Zygentoma > Lepismatidae > Lepisma > Lepisma saccharinum. The sequence continues at coordinate 5,299 of JAGDQP010015053.1, read as the reverse complement.
AGTACTGAGCGCCCTAGAAAGAGCGTGGATGAAGAACGGAATAGCAATGAGGAACAACACACCCGTCCAGTAAAACGAATTTCTAGAGACTCATATGGGTGTGTAAATTGGCAGCCCGAAGAGCCACAAGATAATGATAGTGAGCAAAGTGTATACTATAAACAAAGATGTGAAATTAATAAAGGGTGTAATATAAAAGAGGTAGCTTCGAAATTCCCAAAGCTGCTGGAAGTCGATGGACTTCTTGAACATGCCGAACATTTAACGCTTATAAACATTAGAGAGGCGCTTGAACAGGGTTTTACATGTAAGGGTCCACGTATTTTCCAATTCGTAGAAAGGTGCCATTCTACTCAGAAACTAATCGATAAAATTCTGAAGAGCATGCATCCAGACGAAGTCAATGAAGGATACGGTAACTTCAAACAAGATCCAGCTGTGATTCTGTCTCTCTTGCAGAGCTACTTTGCAGAGGAGGATGTTCTCTTCAAGTTTGTTGAGGTAAATATCTTCTTTTTTTTTCGTATTTCGTGGTGGGACTTGTAGTTAGTGTACAGTAACCAAACATCTAGTTACTATAATTGTCAGTCTGTATCGCTTACTTTGAGGTAATCGTGTTAGTTTGAAATGCCATCTTTAGTTTAAAATGTAAATAGTGATTCAGATTGCTTGTTTTAAGGTAAAATTCCTGAGTTAATTGGTCTTTAAGCCTCCTCAGCGAATGAGTTCGGAAAGGTATCCACTTGACTCTGATTTAAACATGGTTACTAGGTGACCTATATGTCGTGCAAACTTCGTAACTCTTGAGCAAAATAAGATATTTTACTGAAGTCAGAAAAAATCAGGGATTACGTAAAATAGGGTAATAAATAAGAGAAGAAACAGAAAAAAAAATAACAAGAAAACAGTCGAAGAAGCTACGAAAGAAAATAAATGTCAAGAAATCGATGATAAAACCATATTTTTTCCCCTCAGGGATTCGCAAACTTGTGAGTAGGAGTCTGGCGACCTCGAGGGTACCAGAACTGGTCTAGTAGATCTACTTATACTTCTGGTTGATGCCCTGTTTTTGTTTTCATGTTTTCTGCTCTTGTTGAGGAGAGGACCTTTGGCTTCGAACGTTATTATTATTTAGGTATTTACTGTCTCTGTATTCTTACTAATTTTTTTTCTACCTTAATTGAATTGCTTTTCGTGAATACCATAGTGTTCAGAACTAGATTATAATATCCGCTATGTCATATGGTGCAACCATTATTCTAGTATAACAAATATGCGGTTACTTCAGCTCTTAGTATGTAATGATGGACGATTGCAAGGGCGAACATACATTGAAATAGATACCTAATGTGTTGTTTTCCTGGGATCGTAATATATTTTAGATAACTCACATTTATTTACGTGGTCTTCCAAATTTAATCAATTTATTGCTTTTTCTTTCATCATTAGTTGTAGGGTTTGATTGTTACAGATATCTTGAGGTAGGGTCTATAAGCAGAGCAGGGCCGGATTTAGAAGTAATTAACCTAAGCAGCTGGCTAGGGCGGTGGCCATCTTTCTAAGTTTTGCTTAAATTTACAACGATATTTGTTTTTGAAGCAGTTGCTTTGAAGACTTTTCACAACTATTTTCTTGTAGACCTTGTTATGGAAGCCGCATATTATTGTTGTTGTTGTTCTCGGCGTGGAGAGAGTAAAAAGAAAGCACGCATTTGAGAGTTACTATAGTATCAAAGGGCTTGTGTGAAACAGGAGTGTATTGTTTCAAATAGAGTAGGACGTGTGTTTATTATTTACCGCTGGGAATAGGAACTATGGAAGAGGGGCAGCAAATTTTATCACTGTCTATGGGTGGTACTTGACTTAACTTCGGCCTTGCATGTAGTTAACTAAATAACGCCTTTTATACCCTTTTCGAAAATGTCTGAAATGTTATTTTACTTCTGTTTGGCGGATTATTATCCATTGTTCTATTACTATACAAGACCGAATCACTGAACCTTCTTTCAGTCTTTCATTACTGCTTTCTTCTTCCAGGAAACAACATTAGCAGAAGAAGTACCAGTACATTTGCTACCACGAACACCTTGTCTCGTCGTATGCGGTAAGGTTTTATTTTTCACTTAAACAAATAATACATACCTGAGTGTTAATTAGATATAGCTTTGAGAATGTCACGAAGAAATCGCTCGTCAGATGCAGCAAATTGGAATAACGTGTTTTATTATTTTTTTTTAAAAAAAAAAAAAAAGGTTAAAACTTCTACCTATGCAAACATTCAAGAAAACAATGGGGCACCTACCTCACACACTCAGATATTCGTAAGATCTTCACTGCTTTGATGTAGTGAAGACGTTATAGTGGCCTGAGCCAAAGATTCCAGAAGGCCATAAAATATTCATTAAAGTCAAGACATTACAAAATATGTCCTGAAATGTATATTTTATTCCCCGGGGCTAAAACTATTATTCTGTTCAATTTTTTAACTCACAACGTACTTTGGTTAGAAACATATATACTTCTTCCAATTTTAATTTATACTCCATTATCTATTTTTTTTTTTCAGTTTATGAAACGTTTTTTTCTTTTTAACACTACATTTGGTATACTTTTTCTTTTCGTGGGCTATCGAATTACAATATGATTAAGTTAGTGCATATGTACAGTGCATAAAAATCCATTGTTATAATTATTTCTTGTTATATACTCGTTGAATTTGAATTTAATTATAAAGGCCATTTGGTAAGTTTGGTTCGGAGCGTTATGCATTCCTGTGTTATTGTTCTTGGTAATCAATATTGGGTCTTTGCACGGGCTGGAACATGTTGAAAGATTTTTTTCCCTAGACTAGTAACTCTCCAGTAAATTTGTCGACAACGCTCACAAACTTAAATAAATCGTTACGGAGAAAGTCGGGGGGGGGGGGGGGGGGGGGGGGGGGGGGGGATACTGACAAATCGCAGATCTTACGGACTTACTTTTCTAAAGAAACTTGGGGGGAGCAGAAAATTACTAGCTGACGAGTAATTTAAATCAAATACAATGGAAAAAGATCCTTTTTAGGATAATCCAAATATGTAAGAAACAGCAATTTCATCAGAAAACTGGTTAACTTAGAGCAGCGCTACATTTATTTTGGACATTGCTTGTGATAAGGCAGTATAATTTGAAAAAAAAAATGTTGAAAGAACGATGAAGGTTCCAGTTTCATGACTTATATTATGATCCCATTTGTTAGCGGAAGTCTTGTAGTTTCTGTTAGTAGGGCTGACGGCCTGAGCCATAGATGGCAAAAGGCCATAGAAAAGTAAAAAAAAAGTGCAACTGAAAACGCGCTGGATTCAGCAATAATCACAACTAAAGTACCAGAGATGAAAGGCCAATGAGGGACCTAGCGGTAGGTGGGAAAAAGATGGTGATCCATGCTACTTTCTACCATAATAAAATATCAATAGTTGGAACTTCGTGTTGCTTGCTTATTGAACTAGATTTCTTATGTCATTAGTCGCTTTCGATAGTACTAATAATGGTAATATTGCACATGCGGCAAATATTTCCACAATAAAGTACTTAATCGGACTTCTACCCAGGCACAAACTAAAACGATAATCGTTAAAACGAAGTGGGTTTACTAAAGTTCATGTGTTTCTTGTTTTCATTACCCACTTCAAACGGGTCATATCCGTTTTTTTTTTTTTTTTTTTTACGGTTATGTGCTTCTCGAAAAGAATTAACCATGGCTTACTAAATAACTTGGAAATTTAATTTAATAATCTTTGATTGTTGCCATGTTTACTATGAGATGTGTATGCTCTTCTTTCTTTCACTCATGAAACTGATTGTTTAACTACCGGTTCTGTTACGACTTCCCCCGGATAATCAAGGGTGTACTGTATTTGCACACATCAAATATTAAGGCAAATGAAGCGCTTTCTTTAAAACTGTTGGTCCACCAAGTAGTCCACATCGCCGCTCGCTCACCTGACTTTCACCTCTTTTGTTTATCCTCACTTGAAGCTGGATTTATCGAGCAAAACATTGTTATCCATCCTTTCTACTTTTTGCGTGTCGAAGGAAAAGTTTTTACGTTTGAAAGTAATTAACAATATGAAATTCATTAAGTTATTAATGATACGAACTTTATTATAGATTACATTTGACTTTTGCAAAATATAACGTTGGTACAGTTCAGAAGTTTCTGCAAGAATCCTGAGCTTATCTTAGGAACACCATCGAAGTTAATCGTCCGAACACATGAATGCATCGACTTACAATGTCAGGCCAAATATAGTCGCATTGTCTAAATGTTAAATGGCAAAAAAGTTCGAAGATCCCACGAGTTCACTTAATTTTGTGGGAGCATTCGCAACAAGGACATCGATTGAGAGCATTGCTGTAAAGACGAAAGGAGGGAATTCTTCTGTCAAAACTGCAATTAAGCCAGCAACTCCTACCACGTTCTTGTTTGAAATCACTGGCGTCAGTCAATGTCGTCTATCTATAAAATAGATGCCAGCTGCGATTCAAAATCGTAGCTGAAGTCGCAGTAGCTAATATCTGAACGAACTCACTTAAATCAATGTGTCACGATCTTACACCGACAAAATCGCAGGCAGCATGAAAGGTTCCTAAACGATGTAACTAAAGCTTTTTTCAACACTTGTTGAAAACATTTCTATTGACATTGTTGAACTTCAGCGGAAAAACGTTTATAAAATTTTATTGACTTCTTTTAATAATGTTCACTGTCACCATGTGCTTTTACAGTAACCTGTTTATAACATTTTCGTTTACTTTGTTAATATTATTTCCCGCCATTCCCGAGGGTGTCAAAAGGTGGAAACAAAATTTATGAAGTTTTTTTTTGTTATAAATTTTTAATTTGTTCTTTACATGGCGCCTTACAAAAAATTTGGTAAACTTTATTTTATACGGGTCAGTCTAGTAACTGTTGATTCGGCCCGTCACGTTCAAGTTAAAAGACCCCCATGCCCCTGCCGGGACTCGACCTCGGTACTGTCGAGTCGTTGGTCTAACGCCTTAAACCACACGGCTACCCGATCGGCATGGCACCTTACAACTTTTCAAGTACCGGACATTACTTTTTTCTTTCTTTCCAAAATCAGTGTTAGCATTTTATCATTATTCTAAGAATCCTTAGAAAATAGGCTACTTACTTGCATATTTGTTATTACCATTTTGGTTTGAAAAATGTGTTTGCTATATTTTCAGTGTAAATTCACCATGATTCTATGACTTGTTTGACCTATTTGACGCATCTCAGGAATGATACAGAAACA
>JAGDQP010015052.1:30376-43649 GCA_022664845.1 Lepisma saccharinum | reverse complement strand
ACGTAATTCCGTTTCCAAACTCTTATCAATTATACTTTTCCAGTAAAAAGTAAATCTTGGCTTGTAACGATCCATCTACATACGCTAAAAAGTCTGCAGATACTTGTGGACATTTACTTGTGGTTACAAGTGTAGACGACTACACTGTTATTTCGAGAAAGAGAATCACTAGTAATACTAGTCACATTGTGATACTAGTCCGTTGACTTGTAGCTAGTATTTTACAACTGTAAGTTTGAGAAACAGGGACTTGTGAAGCGAATTGATATTAATAGTGTAGAGACTAGTAAAATTGTTCCAAAAGGTTTGAGAAACCGGCCGCTGAAAGTAGTAATAATATTTCTGGAGAAATAGCTTCAGCTAAGAACATTAGTCCAGTGGAACGACGTCAGACTACTAAATGTTGAAAGTGATTAATGTAGGTTCGAATCCCTCTTCTTGCCGAAGATATTTTTACAAGGCAAAAATGAACAATCGAATAGACAGTTCTGTTCGTGAACGTCGAATACTAATAAATGTGGAAGCAGCTAGCCGAATTCCCTTTGGTAGGAACGCCTTGTACAAAAAGAAGACGACGACGATTAACGAATATTGGTTGGAAGATTCATACTAAAGTATCTGTGTATTAACAGTGCAAATACGAAGAAGTCATTGACCTGAAACGTCAAGTTTTCTTGTGCTTCTTTAACACAGAACAACTCTAACATGTGTTGCGTAGTTTTAGAAGCGAAATGTGTGGTGCAGTGGTTTCGTCTTGACCTTTCATTCCGTTGACCCGGGTTCGATCCGTATTTTTCGACTAAAATGATACCTTCAACTATTTACAGAACTCAATCAGAAATTCTCCTTGGGTCTGAGAGAAAAGAAGCATCACTAGCTAGAATCAGAAAGTAAACCTTCTGTTTGCGTTTGTTCTTTAGGTTTCAAGGTTTTCATTGATCATCAATCTAGTTTCAAGGTTTTCATTGATCTTTCTCTATCCTTCTCTTTCTTCCCATGACTTCATCAATTATTTTTTTCTCTTTCTCTCTTACTAATTCCTTCTACACACACTCCCTGTCATTAGGTGAGTGTGTGTGTGTTTATTCTATCTCTGCAGATTATTATAAACATTAGTTTATTCGTGTCGTGAGGAAAATTGCCCGGTACTACTTCAGTCAGGATAGATGAAGCTCCAATTGTTCTCTTAACAGCATTTCTTGTGCGTAGATGTGCTACATTGCACCTCTTCTATCCCAAGTTAGCTGGATTTTCTATTAAAGTTTTCAAGGTCACCCAAGATCCTCTATTTTGGTTTCCGAATGCAGTTTCGAAGCCACTCTCTTCGAAACCTCGAGCGTCATGGTATTATCCTGGTGTCGAAAAGTGATATCTTGTATTTCCAGTTCGAGACAACAAGCAATCTGAAATGAAATACAAACAGTATTAATATAAAATATTGCAGGCATAACAGGAACTAAAATATTCTTAACTTTGAAAATCTTAATGCTACAAATTTGCTACAAAATTCACTGCCAGAACGCGGAGTAAGCGAAGACGGGTTAATAAAGCCACATTTAACATTTTTTTCTTCTTATACGATGCACATGACGTTTACTAGTACCACTTCATTTTCGATCCTTCACTTTCACTTCCTACTTCCATGACTTAAAAACTTGTTTAATTTAGCTGTCTAACAGTTCCATACACATTACATTTCCTGGCTACCGTAAACTGCACTTTACCTAATAACTCTGATTACTAGTAAGTCCTTTATATTACGTAACAACATTCAGTTTCACCGTTGCTCTTTCAAGTTCAAGAACACTTCGAAATTAGCCTGGACCTGTTCTCCGGAATTAATGGACCAAACCTAATTTAGGGCAAGCCTTGTCAATCGATCCAAAACCACCTTAAGTAGCTTTACTAAAGTCTAGTTGAGATCAACCCAAAAATGTAAAATTTACAGAATAAGTGTAATGTTTACAATATGTGTACAAGTCTTGGAAAGGAAAATATAGCGAAGTTGCAAGTCATGGAAGTGTCATGTTAGACTGAAAATTTTTAAAGTATGTTTGAATTAATCGCTACTTTCGCGTTGGGTCGAGCAAACAGAGTGAATGTTTAACGTCATGTGCATCGCGCATAATGAAAATATAATCGAACCTCACTTTAACTCACCCCGTTTTGCCCCTTTACTTTGTGTCTGTGACTTTTGTGCCAAACTACGAGCTATTCATAACACGAACTTATAAATTTGCTTCCGCATGCCGCGATCTTTGTATCTGTTTATGAATTCCAAGGCAAAAATAATGAAAAGTAAATTGTAGAGCGATTTTCACGATAGTTGTATGTTCTTTATTTGATTATAGTTTTAATTTACTCATTACAAAATATCGATCTTGTTTATGCAGTGCAGTTATAGTAATTATATTTTTTGTCAGTTTCCGAATGTGTCTGCTCTATTTAAAGAAAATTAAGAATTAAAGTATCGAGTTTAATCAAAAAGTAAAGATTTCTCACTTAACAAAAGGGAAATATAAAGTTTCACATCACGTGGTAGAAGTTGAGTTTAACCAAGTGCCTCAATTAGTGACCGTGGGAATGTAGAGGTTAAGTAAGGTTAGGTACAGTTATGTATCTTTACACTTGCGTTTGTTTATTTAAAAATACTGTAAAGAAACATAACATTACCTAACCTCAACATTCCCATGGTCACTTATTAGGGCAAGGTCGGGTTTAACCGAGTACTCGGTTAAACTCGACCTTTAGTCATTACAGAATTCCATTTCTGAGATACTTCATGATGTTATCAACAAATGAAAATATGCTTTTTTCATTAACATTGGTGCGTTGAAAACTAATACTACCAGATGCTGTTTGGATATTCCCCCGGAGGAGAAATCACGATGTTCAACAGATTATTTCGGAACTGATTACGAAGGACTAGAGATGCTAAGATCAGTTAAAGATGACTTAAATTAATTAATATACCGTAAGTTAAGATAATCCAATCTAACCTAATCTAATGTTTACTGTTTTCAACGATACGGGGGAATATCTCAAGCGCAGCCAACTATCTTCTCTCAACAAAATAGTTTTCCATTGTAAAATTCGGTGTCGTGGAAAAGGTTCAGTTTGTTATAAATTGCAGTTCTCATCCTTACCTACGAGCTTCAAGGGCACTACATACAGTCGAATAGTGAATGAATATAAGTGATATCTATCAACAGTAGTATACTGGATTTAATGCTATATGTTATCCTTACTACTTCCCTACAGTCTTAGATCTTCCAATACTGATATTCGTTATTCATGCATCACTAATTATTGTGTGATCAACTAAGTTATTTAATACTACTTTCCGTAGTTTATCAGTATTAAATAGCTTCAAATTGTATTTACTGATTTAAGATGCTCTTTGGATACTCCCCCGGAAGACAAATCACCACGTTCAATACAGTACTACAGATCTGATTTCTAAGGATTAAAGTCGTTAAACCCAGTTAAAGATAACTTAAACTAGGTTAAGCTAACCCAATATTCAATGTTTTGAACGATTCGTTGAAATTTGGAGGGTTGCCCTGAACTCGCTGAAGTAATACTCCAAATTGTCACAGATTCAATTCACCGCTACTTGAAACAATGAATCGGAACTATGAACCGTCTACGCGTTAAACTATACTTGTTTCCAATACGCCAAAAGAGAAGTGTGGACTGTACTTTGGATACTACCCTGGTTCATTACAAATAGGGTAGTGTAAATTAGATCTGAAATTTATTTTCCAAACACCTTACTGAACTAATTATTTTGCCCTTCGAACTACATATAGATTTTGCTTCTGCAGAAAGCCTTAACGTAGCAGAAAGTACAAGGCGTATTAACTTGAATTAAAGCGCGTAATTAGTGAGATAATTCCGTAATAATATAAAGATTATCGTATATACAGGAAAATATATTTAAAATTTCCCTAGGATGACTATGGTAGTAAATTTAATTGACGTTACCTCTTCGTCTCCTCCCTTAATTTCTGCTTCAAAAATGTTTATAACTTCGAGTGGAAAAACCTGCACCCATCACTTGGTACACTCTTGCTGAATTCCTTGAATCTGCTTTCACAAATCCAACGTCCATCGCGTTTACCTCTTGTAAATGAGTCTTCCAAATATATAAAAGAAATAGTGTAATATTTACTATGAGTTTTCAAACTTGCAATTCCATCCTTACCAGTTGAACAATAGCAGACTCCGTCCGCTTTGGGCATCTGTGGCATTGACCAATGAAAATGCGTTTATTTTTGCGGGAAAATTTGGCACCCGGTCCTACAAACATGGCCGCCATGAAAATAAAAACTGCTTCACTTTGATGACGTAGGGCTCCTTCTAAGTTTTATCTGCTCTAGGGTGGATTCGGATAGACCTTCAGCGAAAATCGCATCGCTCCGCTTGGATTGGCCCAAAAGTTGACTCTCACCGTTTTCCAACACGTGAACTGTAAACACAGCGGCCAAATAATAATAATAGATTAATAATAATAAATTTTATTGTCGTTAAGCTATTCACAGCAATGGACAACGTCAAGTTTGTAGCATAAGATACAGATAACAATTTATGACAATTACAATAGCCGTTCTAGTTAAAAATATAACAAAATTGATAATACAACAGCAGCAACAAATACAATATTCACTTATATATTTAACAGTTATAGGTATATAATAGCCTAATTGCTTATATGTATATATTTATAGTATGGTTATATAATTTTACAAACAATATGTATAATTAAAAAGGAGAATATGTTATATTTCTATGGAACAGTCAAAAAATTCCTCTAATGAGTAAAAGGGTGTTGCAACTAACCAATTGGACAATTTTCTCTTAAATCTATTCAGATGTTCGTTTCTTACTGTTGGAGGCAGCTTATTATACATTTTTATTCCTAATATCTCATAGCTATTTAAAGATTTGGAAAGTCTTTGAAATGGTACATTGATATGTTTATTGTTCCTAGTGTTGTACGAATGTATATCTTTTCTGAGCTGTACGTTTTGTAGATTACTTTTTACCTGTTGGAGTACTGTATAGATGTATAGGTTAACCACTGTCATAATCTTTAGATTGATAAACAGGGGTCTACAGTGGGCTAACCTGTGTGAGTCTGCGATAATTCTGATTACCTTTTTCTGTATTAGAAGGATATTGTTTCCATGACAACTGTTTCCCCAAAATAAGATACCATACTTAATTATACTCTGAAAGAAAGCAAATTAAGCAGATCTGACATATTCCTGAGGAACATGATTTTTCAATTGTCTTAACAGATACGTTACCCTTGACAGCCTACTACAGAGATAATCAATATGTGGTTGCCATGATAGCTTATTGTTAAGAATTTCACCCAAAAACTTTACACAGGTTGAGCTATTTTCAAGAGATACATCTTTGAGACTAAAAGTCATACGTTGAGTTTTATTTTCGTTAAGTGCAAGTCCATTAGCCTTGAACCAAATCGCAGTTTCTGCCCATGTATTTTCAGTTATGGATTGAAGTGAACTTAGATCAGCACAAGTAGTCAGGAAAATCGTATCATCAGCATACAAGATTGACTGAGCAGATAAGAAGGAAGGTAAATCATTAATCATTACGACAAATAAAAGGTGTCCAAGGACTGAGCCTTGCGGTACTCCATACTTAACTGTTGCAGTGCCAGATTTAGTTTTATTTACAGAAACACTTTGCTTACGGTTATCTAAGTAGGACTCAAATAACCTATAGCTAATCCCGCGGATCCCGTAGTACGCTAACTTATGTAGAAGAATTGTGTGCTCAACACAATCGAAGGCTTTACTTAAATCGCAAAATGTGGCCTGAACAAATTCTTTATTTTCAAAAGCTTTGAGCATTTTCTTGATTAATAAAACTATAGCACCAACAGTTGACCTACCTTTAATAAAGCCAAACTGTGAAGCACTAAATACATTTTGCTGAGCTAGATAATCATATACCTGCAAATGCATCACTGTTTCAAAAATTTTTGCGAAAACTGGGACCAGAGAGATGGGACGATAGCTTGATGAACAATTTTCAGGACCATTTTTATATACAGGTACAACTCGTGCTACTTTCAAAGAATCAGGGAAAACTCCCTCTGTTAAACATTTGTTAATGCAATAGGTAAGCGGCAAAGCAATACAATCAATCACATTCTTAATTAAAATGCTCGATAAACCATATACATCAACACTTTTGGCCGGCTTAAATTTTTGTACAATGTTCAAAACTTCTAGAGGAGATATATTTCTAACTTCAAAATTACATTCAATACGGTTTATACTCTTCTTTATTAGACTGTCAGCCGTTAAGTTAGGTTTTACAATATTATTATGTAGTTCTTCTACAGAGTTCACGAAGAAGTTATTAAAATCTTCGGGGTGGGGGTAAACAAAGTCCTTTACATTACTTTTAGCTACAGAATTAATTATATTCCAAGCTTTCTTACATTTATTATCAGATGAGTCAATTTCCGCTGAATTATATTTCATTTTTGCCTCGTTGATAGCTACCTTATACGTTTTCCTAGCATGCATATAAACTGATCTAGCCGCTTCACTTTTATCTCTACGGTATAAGTTTAAATACAGCATAACTTTACACTTCATTTGAAAGCACCGTTTGCAAGGTCGTAGCGGTGGTCCAGTGGTAAGGGTTAGATTTCATGATAGCTTGCGTTGCTTGCGATTTGGACGAGTCGTTTATTACGTGCTCTACGTATTCGGTAATAAAACACATGCTTCAAATTGCTACTTACTCTAATCGCAAGCAAAGCACTCAACGCAAGCGTGGATGTAAATCAGCCCTAAGTCGTTGGCTCGCTAAATAATAATAATAAAAAAGAAACGATTTCGAATACCAGGGTGGTGTAATTTTTTTTCTGGTTGGCAAGTTGGCTGCTTACTAGAAGAACGCTGCTGAAATCTCTTTTGTATTTTTTAGAATTTTCCAATGCTTTTTCGGCCTTTCCTTCAAGAAAATTTACTCACTAGTGTAATTAAGTGTTGCAGTGTTTTATATACTAGTTGAACATCATGAAAATTCAAAACTAACTCTAATAACAACATTAAATGCGACAGTGACAGGAGAGTTAAGAGTGACTGACAGCTATGGCGGACAGAAACCATAGTAACCAATAAATGATTGACCTTAAAACATCAATTATTAAGACAGACTGTAAAACTATATTATATTATAAATATAACGTTATACCAGCGGCGTATTCTCCATGAATGCAAGGCATGCATTGCATGCCTTCGGATTCTAGGTTATTTATTTTCCAAGAAGAAAACAGAAAAGATTTTGAGAAATTACGAAACTTCGCTTGATATCCTGGACCAGTATCCGCAATAGTTTACTAAACTGTTCACGTGTGGCGCTGTAGTATTCTCGTCTATAGGTCCATCCGAATCCACCATTTAGCACCCTTGATTGTGTCGTTGTACCGTTTAATGCGCCGTTGTTGCTATCCGAATTGAGCGGCGTAGGGCGTAATGAAGGGTGTGTATCGACGGCACATCTTGTGTACACTTCGATGTAACGTATCCACCGTTTGTGCGGCTAGAAGCCATATTTGAAGAAGGAGAAAGTAATGTGTTGATTTGAAGATATTAAATTTGTGTGTGTGTGTTTTAGTTTTTTTTTAAGTTAATCAACTTTTCTTAATAGTTCGATAAATTTCCGCTAATAAATGCAATCGTTTGTGGAAACCAGTTGTTATGACTTACGGTGATTTGTGGCCCACGCAATACATAACTGATTTCAGATCAGTTTCATTAGAAATAATGATCAAATTTTACTTTGGGGGCTCTAAATGTGTAAAATTTACAGGAGAAATGTAATGTTTCCAAAGCGTGTGGAAGAGTTGAAACGCAAAATAATACAGTTTCAAATTATGAAATGAGAGTGAAAGAGCGGAAAGTACGTTGGAGTGTTAAAGGCAATGTGCTTTGTGTGTAATAAAAATATCTCACATTACGTTTCTCTAGCCTGTCTTTGCTCTTTCGACACTGTAGTCCGTGATTTTGAAGCATAAATACGCGCCATACAAAGCATTCATATAGTTCCGCATCTGTGGATAAACTAGAGTGTGTATTTAACAAAATAATAATGAGACATACTTTTTCATAATACTTTATAAATTTCTAGTTGTCATTATGTTTTATAGAAGTGTCAGTTTATTTGGAAGGGAATGACGTAGAGACCGTACATATGTCTTAATACCTGGCGGAACCTGGGCTCCCAAAAGTAAAGTTTATCCTAAATAATAGGGATACATTTATCCCTTACGCAAGCAACTTAAGCTTTGTTAATTACCCATGTGTAACTTCGTACACATGAATTAATAGAGTGTAATGTTATGTATAGTGCGGACCAGGTAATGTAACCTATCACGGAGCTGCTCTATTGTAAACACTTCAGGGCCCTTGTACTCATTTAACTTTTTCGTATTTGATGCAATCTATCCAAAACTTGCTTTAACGTAGTGTGTTGAGTCTCGAGCCAGAATATGAAAGACATGAGATTGCATGATAAAGTTAAGAATATTAGGGTCGTGCAGTGATTATAATCGAGTACACCCCCAAACAAATTACTTTTGTTATGTGAAGGTTGCATCACGTTCTTGGTGTTGTCGTACATAATGAGAAACGGTATTATTGGATTTTGTACACGGTAGAAAAACCACGTCGATAAGTTTACGAATTAATATAAACCTCATGCCAACAATAGCATGTAGACACATAAGAAAAGGAAAGTACTTGGTTTAGGAGTAAATGGATGATCCGCTCGTGTCAGCTTCCCTTCAGGTTTGATAACGTTCAAAATAACGAAGACAATCTGACCGAGTACTCTCGGAATATTAATCTCACTCATGCTTGATCATGCGAACAAATCCACTTTAGGGTAAGCACGCTTCAATCAAACTTTTCCTAATCTAGTGTAATCAAGATTAATGAAAACTATATTAAATTAACCTATTACCCTAATGTGAGAAATTTAAACAACAAGGAAAGATACTAAGTCAAAAGGTTCCGGAGTTACGATAAATGGTCCACCATCGTATCAATAAAGTTTACATGTACAAGGTCGCAGATGTGATTTTAAAAAAAAAACTTTATTTACTTTTTTGAAAGTAAATTTACCTAACCTGAGTACAAGATTGTATCGGACCAGCCGGCTACCATAGTTCTTACAGAAAAAAAAGTCCAGATACGAGCTTAGTACAATTTATAATAGTAGTCTCACGAGATATCTTAGCGCTAAGCTTAGGGGTTATCTACACAGCAGCAAGGAAACCCCTAGAGATGTAACCATGACTTGCTACCTGATTAATTTAAATTTTTAGTCTCCAGATATCTGAGTGATAGGTGAGGGAGTCGACCACAGGTGACCTAGTTTCAAAGTATCATCCCCGTATTTACCTGGTACGACAACAAAACACGGAAAATACAGGCAGGCCATAAATATCGACCCTGGACCTACCGAATGCAGATATCTATTTGAATTGCTGTCCTAGAATATCTACTTTCGCGTCTTCACTTGTGTTTCTATGTGCAGGTTTGCATAACGAATTTTCTTTTTATTATTATTTTACTACATTAAGATTTTCAAACCGCAATAACAGAAGTGCCTTGATTTGATATGTCACATAGGGTTCTTCCCTTTCTCATACTCCGATAGAGGGGTCACCCCCTCCAAAACTTTGAGTATAACTTTAAAATGTTTACTGTTAAAATTGATCCTGAAAAATTCTACTTACAATTCCCCCCCCCCCCCCCCTATTTGCCTTTGTAAAATCCAGTAAGATGCTGCATATTTTGAGATATCATTCTTCGAGGAAATTTATTATTTTCTCACGATCTGCATTTAGTAAACTGTTGCAATATAGTTATAACATTTGTTGATAACTTTCTGTTTAACATTTTACTTTCTTCGGCCTAAGCCAAAGTTGCCAAAAAGCCTTAAATAAAAATTAAATTCAATTGAATTCCCATTTCTTCGGAATAAGATCTTCAACATTCATACATGTACCTTGCGTCCATTAGGCTTTCAACTGTTATTAGAGTAGTGCCATCTACCGTTTGAAATCGGACAACGGGGCTAAACAGGGTACAACGGGACGATGCAAGTAGTACACTCGACGGTGCACCGTTGGATTCGGTTACACCTTATGTATGTGGGCTTCTACTCAAGATCTTTGTCGTCCGCTTGCCTGTGAACGTGTGGTTTATTGGGTGAATGAAGCGGGAGAAATCCAAAATGCATGCCAGGCTAGAAGTTGCATTCAGCATAGTTACCATCTAGCCTGTATGTGTTGGAGCGCTGCCAATGTATGTGGAATTCCACAAAATGTATGTAATTTTCACAGTTGTGTGTAATTTGCGTGGAGTGGAATTCTGTGTGGAATATCTGTGGATTTTTGTATTTGCAGAAAAATCACAAGATAAACTTCTATATGTGTAGCTCTTATTTTCTTGACTTTACTGAGGATACTTCCTAATTTTGCCTTTCATCTAGAAAAGGATAAAAGTTATGAATAACTTAATTACTTCCTCCTTAGCGGCAGCTGTAATTTCCGTGAGCGGCAACAGATGATAATTTTTGTTTCAAATTCTTTCTTGCTCTCAATGTCTTGTGTATACCGGCACGCCATCCTATTCTTTTTATGTAGGAAAATATATTTACCACCCAAACAAGAAGAAATTATCACCTTTGCGGTAACCTTTTTCATGAGCTCATCGTTGAAAACTGGCATCCGGTTGAAACACTTGTAAATCACCTGTGAAACTACCATGTGTCGAACTTCGTTACTCGAGGTCTATGACAATAAGAAAGAGGGAATTGCAAGTTTGTAAAGAACAATTAGATGAAAGTCATCTCTAATTCGCATACATACTTCTTAATACTAATAATAGTAATATTAATAACATTGCATGCCCAAACTCAAAAGTCAGGATACGCCACTGCGTTATACTAAAAGAGCAATTATTAAAACGGACGCGCAATGGATGGGCATAATTAGCTATTTCCGTGATAAACTAGAATATACGAATATTTTTCTTCTTTCAAAATATATTTTTATATGTTCATATTTATAACCCATACTTCAAACAATTGCTTTCTTTCATTTTTCGTAGATTATCTTAAATTAGTGACTATTGAAACGTATAGGTTACGTAAGGTAAGGTCATGTATGGGATGGTTTTCGTGAAAACTGGCGTTACTTGCTTTCCGTGCGATTTGGGTGAATAGCCAGTTAAAACACCTGTTTTATTGTTTGGTAAATGTGACACGGAAGCTTGTTTGCCGAAAACAACAGTTATGATTGTATTAAGTGGAATAACTGGGCTACTTAAGGACTCATTTTGAACCGCGCTTGTGATGTGGGTGAATAGCAAATTGTAACACGAGTTACAATATGTAATAAAACTACGTCATGAAAAAAACTCGTGTTTCCGTTGTGTACTACTCACCCTAATCGCAAGCAACGCAAGTGAGCTTGAAAACCAGTTCTTAGTTGTTAAGTTTATATCCATTTTTTCACGAGAGCGCATATCCTCTATTAGAATATCCTTGTCGTGTATGTACTTTAGATTTTTCTGCTACGACGTCTTAACCAATCAAGTTTCGTTATTTTGGGATTGTCAGAGCCAATGAGGTGAAGGCTGAAGTATTTAAATATGATCATTACTAACCATTGGATGTTTCGATTGCGTGTGTAACTGTGAGTTTAGTTGAAACTTAAAACTGAATTTCGTGTAGCTTATCATTCACAATTTTGGAGATCGGTTCAATACTATATTTAAGGTAAGTAAATGCAGCTTTGTAAAATGATAATGTAAAATTTGATTAGATTAATGGTAAACTGTCACTTAAATTGTAAACTGATTGTAATTATTCGGGGAACAGTGCATTCTAGTGCTTTATTGTATCTGCTGCAGCAAAAGAAATGAACATGGCTATGATATTAGAGACTGTATGAGTATCTTTAAAATTATAAACGTAAGAATTAAGTATTAGGCAGATTGCACCATAGGTGCTATAAACCATTACACGCTGTCCAAGAATGTTCTGTAGCTAACCAGATACAGATACAGCTTGTGGCAGCTATTGTACATTATTATTTATCCGCCTGTAAGCCCTATACCATTCATTCCAGTGCATATAATTCGTACAGGTACTTCTATAAACATTAGCGACAGCCAGCAATCAAAAAAGTTAATGAAAAGTGTCATTAATTGCAAGGTTCTAGAACACTGTCCCGCGTGCGTGATGGATGTGTATTATGCTACTGGAACTTCGAGCACGCGAAGCCAGATCGTGATGCACATATTTACCGGTACCACACATTGAGCCCATCGACCGGAAGGAGTCATGTCTGGTTTATCAGAAATAATAGACATATTTTCATGCATTGATTTTCTAACCAGGCCATCCTGCAGAATTACGGTAGCTAAACTTGATTCTGTGTAATCGGTTGCTACCAAAAGTGCAGTATTTTTTTGTCCAGTGGGTGTAGACCACACCTTCAGAATGATATAGCAGTGCCTACTGCTTTATTTCAATAGTTAAATTTTCTGGCGTTATATTAATTTAACATCTAGAGAAGAAATATCTTTCCAACGTTTCGAGTTTTGGGAGTGATACGCAAGGGTGGAAAATCCGAGAATCCATATAGGGTGACTGCACTAGCTTCCGACCGCTACATTTTTAAAACTAAAGATTTTTGGTGAAATCTTGTACCTCGTGTTTTTAGTGAATCGTTCCGAAGTTCAGCTGCATGTTGCATGCTCATTGTCTGTTCCAAATTTTGTGTAGGTTCTATTCAGTGTTGAAGTGAACTGCATACATTTTGTACTTTGTTACTAGGAAGAGGAAGTGTTGATATGTATCGATGGGGCTTTTAAAATTATATCGTGTTATAGTAGATAAATGTACATACATTCCAAGATGAAACATTGGTAATCGCTAAGGCTTGGATTTCGACATTTTCCTAGGGTCTGGTTTTTTGTTTAACTTAGTTTAAGCACGTTTCTTGGTTTTTAGAAATAACTCTGCTTTTATTGGTAGTATAAATGCATATTTATAATATTTTCGGCTTAGGGTATATTATGGCCCAAAAGTGTGGAACAAAAACATATTTTCGTTTTCAACACTACTTCCAGTGTTAAAAAGAAATTCCTGACTTGTTTCGCAAACTTATCTAAACGGTAGATGATGTGAAGTTACTTTTTCAGGG
>JAGDQP010015052.1:15448-29976 GCA_022664845.1 Lepisma saccharinum | reverse complement strand
ATCATCTCTTCTATATATGTGGGTGGTTGGCGGGTCTTTTGTCTCCGGAATAGAGTGGAGACACTTTTTTTCTTCATGTATCTTTCTACTTTCCTGGGACAAATCTCGGCTGAAGTCCTCTTCTATTTTTTCTATATTTGTCATTAAGCTTTATGGCGCCGAGCTACAGCAAAATGCCCTGAATCAAGTTTTTCCTGACGCAACAAAAGATCTTTACGTTTGGAGGTGTTACCATAGACATTGACAGCTGTACCCGAATAAATAAGTTCTACATAAGGTATTTCAGAATTCGCATTGCCCCGAGATTCTTTTTCTTTACGCTTTACTTCGGCATTACTATAGTAGTGACGCATCAATTTTAAAATCACTGAAACCAAACCAAAATCACTTAAAACACACACATTACGTGTTCATGGGAGGCGAGCGGTTTACGCAATTGTTTTCTTGCACTTTTTTTGTAGATTATCTTAGATTAGTGACCATATGAAGGTGGAGGTTAGGTTAGGTGCGGTCATGTATCATTACAAATTGTATTTTTATATGTTCACATTTATTATTAATAATTCCTTATTTTCCTTTTTCGTAAATTATCTTAAATTACTGAACAATATATTTTGACACATATTCACACTTACCTTCAACACACAGGCGTGTTAACCCTCCCAATTTCCATTACAAAGTCGTGTACATTTGTTTCGGGCATTTTCCTTTCCTTACATAAATACTCTGCTAAATAACCTTCAAAATGCACTTTCCCTCGTAATTTCCATACGATTCAATAACAATAAATCAAGAAATGTCATAATCATGAGACACGCATTTTCAACACTGCCTTACCACCTTCCACATGACAACAACTGTAACTCTACGCAAAATAGTTCCTTCCGCCACAACATGCAGTGCGTCCTGAAACATCTTAAAAACACACAACCATATTATTGACTTATAATGTTACCCACATTACTAGTTTGCTCCCAATTACTCAAACATCACACAATTATCTCAATTCATCCTGTAAATTTCTAAAAATTGGTGCGTCACTACTATAGTTAACCCTTTACTTCAATCAGTGGCCATTCATCGCTATTTGTTTCTAAAACTTCCCCTTCGCGAGAGCTTCAGCGTGCATTACCATAGGGCATTTCCAGGTGTTCCGGACTGACAGTTCGGAACACTTTTTGCACAAAAGAATTAATATCACAGAAGAAATAAAAGCTGTAGGATACTGTAATTTATTGTAACTACTAGGCACTTCACAACATTCATTTTGGCTAGGATAATGTTTCTACAGTGACAGTATTTAAGTAGAAATTAATTATTAAAGTTACTGTTCCGGACTGAGTTTTGCAACCTTTGTTTCTACCTAAAATAGTTTATCATTTTAATTATCTGAAAGTACTGATAATCAGATAGCGTCTCATGTCACAACTTACATCAGACAAGTGTAGTATTACATGGTATATTTTGGGTGGGAAGATAAATTATATTTAAGGAGATATTAATTTTTTTAACCACGTTCCGGACTGACTCTTATGAAATAAAACTAGGATTCTGGGAATACGAGTTTATTTAGCAATAATATTGTGCACAAAGTAACATATAGCACACTTAAAATATGTGGATATAAACTAATAATCATTTAAGATTACAAAACTGGCTACAAATTTTTCCTTGAATAGTGCGTACGCTTCTAACAGGGTCGTAAGTAAGAACCTTTTTGGCACTTTTTTTTATTATTATTATTACCACATTCTTCAATAACGGTGGCACAGTCTTTAACATTGGGAGATTGCCAGGTCACAAAATCTTCATTGAAGAACTTCACAACGTTTGTTTTGACTTCGGGAGATAACTGCTTATGGACATGTATTTGAGTGTCCAATTTTTTCATGATTCCCTCGTCCATTGCAAAAATTGTCACCAGTGCTTTTCTTTTTATAGGGTACCTTGGAAGGGCCTCTGATGCCTTTCTCTTGGCCTTACCGAGTGACTGACGGCTTTTGAAAGCTTTGTAGGCGTATTGGGCTTCCCACCGCTGTTGGAAGGTGTGCATAATACAGGCGTCGGGTCTTTAATAGTAGAGGGTGACGGCTGACTTTTCATTATTGGCTTCTGTATTTTTTATCATCCTTTCACGTTTTCTTTGTTCTGGTTTATACCACCGATTCTTTGCACGTGTAACAGTTTTAGAAACTTTTGAGGTTTCATTCACTTTCCTCTGTCTTTCCTTTTCAAGGTATTCACTATACTTGCCACTTTCCTTTAACCTTTCCCTTCTTTTCCGTACAGCATTTGTTAGCTTTGGCATAGTTACAAGTTGATAGGCTTACTCAGTTCAAAGCTCTGAAATAAAAGATAGCTGTTTGCCGTACAGAATCCCTGCTAAGACTGGCAAGGTATATAAATATTAGGTAGCGCAATCAGTGGATTTAAATTCTCATTGGCTGAATGCAAGGTATGATGTCATCAATTTCCCGCAAAATCCTCCATATGACGTTATTCGCAATGGAACGTGGGAATTCAATTTTGTTCACTGTTCTTGTGAATGACACCCCACCCACCCCTCCGCTTCTGTGAGGCGAAAGCAAAACAAATCTAGACACGGAAAGAAAGAAGTCAGTCCGGAACACATGCTTGGTCAGTCCGGAACACATGCTTGGTCAGTCCGGGACGCAGTTTACTCTGTTTATGTGAGAAGCTGCAGTAAAGTCCTATGGTTCATTTGAAAGGTTGTTTAGAGGAGACAGAAAATCTTAAATATTTTTGTAATCGGTACACATACAGGCAAGCTACATAAAATTAAAAAAACGAAAATGTTCCGGACTGACACGAATGTAAATAGCAAATATTTAATGTAGAAGATAATTATGTTTTACATATTTTATAATAATTTTACTGCTTGATCTATGAAGTACTGATTATAATGCAACAAATATATTGATTTTGGGCAATATTTTGGTTTCAGTCCCTCTGCAAAATCAGTTTACAACTCAATTACAAATGGCCTGTTTTGATAACGTGCATAATCTGTTATTTAAATTAGCATTATTTGACAGTGAAATGTAAATTGTATGTAATTAATCTGTTTTGATCTGAATTCTACATGAAATTAGCTTTCAAGTGATGTATCACATATATGTGTGCCAACAGTTTCATTTTTACCTTAACAGGTTGACATTTGTCTGGAAATGCCCCATAATAGTACGTTAACTATTAATTTATGTACAGGGTGTTTCAGGACCTCTAGTACAAACTTCGGGTGGTTTATTTCAAGACTATATATTTCGAATACTAATAGCTGTAGAGCTTGCGGTCCATCGTTTCGTCAAAGAAATCGGAATCATGCACATGTCAGAAATGATGGGAAAATGCGCGAGGAATTCCCGAGTGAAATTATTCAACCACGCAAAACATTTATTTCTTCCCCATCTTGCATCCATCTGTTTGAGGTATCACCTCGGAATCAACGTTTTTTTGTTCTCTGATAGGAAGCCATCCTCTACTTGCTCTGTTCGAGCCACATTCTCTTGGGGAATCCCTCGCACACTTTCCCGTCACTTCTGACATGTTCCTTTGTCCGATTTCCTTGACGAAACAACGAGCCGCCAACTCTACAGCTATTAGTATTAAAAGTAAATCGCCTTGAAATACAGTTTTGGACCTCTTTGGGTCCCTCTAGCGCCGAAACTACGCATGATAGGGTGCGTGTTCATATGAACTTTTTTTTATTGTTTTGATATGATTCATCTCCCGAAGTTCGTACCAGAGGTCCTAAAACACCTGATCTCTTTGTAGTTAGTTATAACTAATACTAGTCAGATACGCTCGTCTTTGGACTATTACTTTGAAGATCGACTCTCATAATCTCAGGGTTACTTTTCATGTGTACACGCGAGTTCTTAGTTCTTGGATTTTAGATTGATTCCTGTGAATAACCTTACTGCAAACTTATCCCGAGAGAAGATAGTGCTCCAAATCAACATTAGCCTTAGTGCAGTGGACACAATATCAATAAGTAAAATTCTTAATCAGGGCTGTTCATGAAACAGCTGAGCATCTCTGCAGCGTGATTTATAATCCACGTAGAAATAGACAAAAGATAGGTATCTCATAAGAAAAAAAGTAATTGATTTATTTAAAAACAAAATTCACTTACTACAGACAGACTACCCTGCAAGCATCTTTTACATTACTTCTCATAGTGAATTACAAAAGCAGTTTAAGTTCATGATCTTTGCTGGCGTAATTTCTGACATGCAATATTTCTTTCCTGATGCATGGTACATTCTATAATTATTTGAATTATTTACACATTACCTTTAATTCAGCATCTTCAGAAATAGTTTATTTTACGTGTCATGTCAAAACAACGCTCCGTAAGTTTAATTTGTTTACATGCTTATAAATTGTTTACAGATTATAGAAACATAAAAACCATGGTGTAGGATTAGTTTCGTCACTACCAAGGTATATTATGTAATGTACATATCTGCAAGTTGCTTCCTTTTTGAGATTTAAAATATATCAGAATATAATGTCGATGCTTTCCATTTCGAAGATATGTATCCATAACAATCTTGGGGCCCCGAACCACGCCGTGGCGTGAACCTAGTACATATACCTTGAAGTGAGGTTACCCCTGTACAGAACAGACGCGCTCCAAGCCTATTGATTCCACCGTAGTGAGTTACATACTGAGGTCTGTACACAGCTTTAGTTACATGCATTCAAATTTTACTTCTGAAACCCGAAGAAAAAAAAAAAAGCTTGGGCCCAGGTGGGTTGGTTTTTTTTTTAAATTAGGCTACCAGTTTTTTTTTTTCCAAAGCTGATTGTAATGGTATATACGTCAAACATTGATGCCCGGAAGATTATAAACAGCTTATCCTAAGCTAGATAGTATGATTAAGCTGTAAAGGAGTTTTACTGCAGTCAACTATTTACATAAGACGTAGCTATTGCAAACGTTTGTTGAATATTTATGCATTTAGCCTTACTCAATTTTTGTCTCTCCCTGATCTAGTTGCAAAATTTCTTGCAAAATTAGCAAGCTTAACTCTAATTATTTGTTCCAATCATCACATTTCTCATTAAATTTACATGTGATAAAGGTACTGTGTTAATTCAGTTACTACATTGCAATCCTAATTTAATTTTCTTTTCTTGCTGAAGTTTTCCTTAAATTCTCCAGATCATCATTGTTTCTTAGTACCACATATTTTGCTTGTAAATATTTAATTTGTAACGCAAGGGAGCTCTCAGTGAGCTTCGTGAAGTCAAGCTATGTCGTTCCAACACGATGCTTTCTGTAATTGCGTGAATCACGGCTTCTATCAAAGTAATTGTCAAGACACTTCCAATTTCATCTACTTAGTTCAACTCAAAGGGGGGGAATTTAAGCCTAGTAGATATTTGACAACAATCTAAATTCCCCAAATCATCTCGCTTCAGTTGCTTTGAGAAAGAAACCAATACTCACTCAGTGTCAAGACGTAGGCGTAGGTTTGCCTTCGGAACCGTGAGACCTTCAATCGTCACACCAGGTGTTAGAGCTTAGGTAGCCATTTTCAGATTAGTAACGTACGTTGGTGTGGTAGGAGCAATAAAAATGGCCTGGAAAATAAAAATAGGTGTGCCCATACCCCCTCAACTTAGTATTGAATTAGGGTGGAAAAGGGAAGCCAACAAGGCAAATATTTTCTGCCAGTGAAATTCTACCACATGTCGCACTAGAAACCTACAGTGTCCGGCGCACCGGTGGGTAAAAAGAGCACTTTATTTTGAAATAACTAGATAGTGGCATTAATGATTTTTTTATTGAACATTTTAGTGAATTATTTACGAGATACTCCTGGAAGTCGGGGAGCTAAAAATGAGGAACAGGTATTTATAAGTACTCCGTGCTGGGAGATGCTCAAACAAAATTTACATTACACACTGAAACGTCGAAGCACTGACACTATCGTGGCAGTGCAGTGCCGCAAGGAAGAAAATTATCAGTAGGTGGGAATTTTATGTATGTACTATTACAACGTTTATAAGTGAAAACACACCGTATATCTTTCGTATGTCGTGCCTAGTAAACAGATTAAAGGACAAGCAGGATGAAGCGGAAGGTTTTCTCTTGCTATGTGGTAGCTGTAGCAATGAAATATAACAGTATAACTATTTGGTATTGATTATTCTCTGACATTATCGGGGTAGGTGAAGTGCCAACATGGATCCTCAATAACCGAAGAACATTTCTGTCTGATCAAATAATAATAATAAAAGTTTGTCATCTCGACTATATTTGCAGTCGACAAAACTGTTGATCTAAATGTTTTTTCGCGTAAAGGCATATTTATAGTAAAGTGATCACCAGTCTTAAGAATTTCTCGTAATGTATTTTCCAGTAATTAATCGAATTTCTTGCGCATTGCTTGTAGTGAACTAAGGCCAGTAAATTTTTATACTTATTTTTTGTAATTGGAATAAAGGAGTAGCAAAGTGCATATGCTGTATCAAAAATGTACACCCTGTGCCACATGACATTCTACGTTGTGTTGAACATGTAACGAGGTGCTCCTAATGTTAGCAGACACAAGACGAACTCAACTATAACGTACGGAAGGATCGTAAAGCGAGTAAATTATGCCAATGTTGCCACAAGACTACTTGAAAGATTCATAAATAAATCAGGGTTGCCTTAAGTTGCATGGGCCTAGAAGCAAAACTAAAAGTATTATATGGCTCTAGGGTCCGCTTCCGGTAAGGAAAGGTAGCGCCTATTGTTTCTGCTAAACATTTTTTTCTCCGCGATCTAAAGAGTTCTTCAGGATGTTTGGTCCCCAAAAAGGGTACAATTAGAGAAAGTCATTCTTTAGAATTTGTTTCCAAAATCATTGCTTGTTGCTTCTAAAACAGAGATGTTATGGATGTGCATCAACCTATTATCAATATACTGTCCTGAACTATGACAACTACTAAATTGGATAACCAACAACGCCTTCTCGCAACTTACGTACTTTGGGAAGGGTAACGAGTTACACAAGCCGTTGAATCAGTCACCTATCTCGATAATGACGTCATTACTGACGAAGTAGCGTGTCGCTTTAATTTCCTTAAGCTTTAATCGAACATTGTCCTTTTCTGCCACAAGGGCTCCAAGTTGTGTTAAAGGAGGGGGGGGGGGCGCATTGCCCTGCCTGAAGATACCTCATGAGTGTTCTGATCTTAGTAGGAGTAGATATCCAACGGAGGAGGTCGCAAAGGCGAGGCTGGTTCATCATTGGATAAGTCCTTTGTATGTGACGGCAAAACTAAGTGAAAGTGCGGTCTAGATTGAGTATTCATTTATATTTATTAATATGTATTATTTCATTATTCAGCATCCTAGTCAGTTTTTTACGAGATAAATAGTAAATAATTTATTCATTGTAACTCGTAATTATTATAGAGGGAGAAGTTATTTACGAAGTGTATTGTACGTCTCAACGAGGAGTTTATATTGAGAAATTAGATAAGACAGGAGGCAACTGGGAACCTGAATGTACACTAGAATTCATAGCAGAACTATAAAAATTCATTATATACAATCATCTTGGATATTAGATCAACTGAACTTTTGTGAAAACTGATGAGAGACACCCAGAGACAGGGTCGATAAGAAGGGGCAGTGCGGTTATCCTTCATCCGCTACAGTCTAGATAGCTACTCTGACTTCAACAAATTTCCGAGAACTTTTTCAAAAATAACAGAAAATACGGGGTAAGTAACGATATCATGCCTGATCTACAACACAATCTGCCCACTCTGCATCAAGATGATAATATTCTAGTAAAAGAGGTGATAATTAATTCCACGGTATCACTCGGGCTAAGAATGGTTTTGTATATACAAGAATTTAGAAATTAGCACCAAGAAAACCATGACTTATGTAGGATTCAACAAAGGACTCCTCAATTACCGTCAAGGTGGTAACGGTCCTCGTTTTAGATAAGACTTCCTTAGGCATTAGACGAACACACGATACAGCAATATTCATAGTGAAACTCACAAGAATATTCTCGCAAGAGAATAATTTTGGGACTAAGGACAGGGATAACACTTAAAGCAGTTATAAATATTCCAGATTTATTCGATATCCTGTAACGAAGGATATCCATAAGGAAACCACACGTGTGTGATTGAATAACAGGTAATTATTTGTTACAGATCATATAGATATTCTGAAAAGACCTAGAATCTAAGTTCTTATAAGCACAAAGTAATTAACGACAATTTAACAAAATTATTCTGTCTCCGTGAGATTGAACAATTCAGCAACTGTTATCCGAGTAGATAGTCTCAGTGGTTATGCTAACATAATATTGACCATGGGTTCGGTTCATTTTGTCGACAGCTCACTTCGTCGACAAGCCGCTTTGTCGACAGCTCGCTTCGTCGACAAGCCACTTTGTCGACAGGTACGTTTCGTCGACAAGCCACTTTGTCGACAGGTACGTTTCGTCGACAGGTACGTTTCGTCGACAAGCCACTTTGTCGACAGCTCTTTTCATTGATAAGTACAGTTCATTGACAGTTTATTTAATTTACCGTCTTATTTCGCCGATCATAATTTTATGGGCACTATTTTCAGTCAAGGCTACAGTCTAGTTTCCCCCATAGAGCATTTAAGCGGTGTGTTTCAACGTATGCGTAAAAGAATACACAATATAATACATTATTGTTTGGCTTTGCTGCAAGATATATTACAAATTGCTATAATAGCTTCTTCCTCCCCTATTGCATTATTTTTCTCGTGTCTCTAAAATATCCGGTTGGGGAAAAAGGTGATAGAAAATTTAAATGCAGAAAATTCATTTTTAGCGCCACCTGCTGAGCATTATACTTTGAACTCAGAAATCCAGAGCATACGATAATTACAAGAAAATATTAGAGAATTTTCTTGGTCTTGGGCGTCCGCAGGAATAGCGCAAGAGGGACATGTGCCCGGACATGGATTTTTTAAAAACTGATACTAAACATTCGTATATTTTTTGTAATAGAAATGAGATATGGGTTATTTTATTCTATGCACGCATTTATTAGGCCTATATTAGTGAAGTTTTTACTTCACGTATTTTTTTCTTATGATCTCGTAGTACTACGGGCTTCTGACTTGCAGTGCAGAATAGTAACTTTTGTAATAGTACAGTGCTATTCTAACATCAGTATTGTCATTATTTTATAAATCCCAGATCATTAATATCAGGGTTTCCGCCAGGATTTTTAGTTTGAGAGTGGGGTGTAAAGTCAAAACTGGGAGGGTATAAATGGAGTTTTGCACGGTGTCTATTGATTTTTCACCACAAAAATATTAAAGTTGGGGGAGGTGGGGGTTGTCGATAATTTGGGGGTGACACCCTCACAGGAAATCGTCTCTCGGAATTACTGGTCAATATTTTTTTCTGCTTCATGATATCTAAACCTAATGATTCAAATAATAAAAATAAACCTACGTCAATTTAAAATATTTTGAAAAGTAGTTATTTAATCTGATTAGCATATTGTGGTTAACGTTCTGCTTCAAACTGTCATACCTTTGTACGTGAAATTTCTTATTTTAAACACGTTAAATTTGTTCATTTAAACATTTTGTTTGTGTTTGACAATATTCTTTTAAGTTCGTTACGTCTGAGCAGGCACGTACCCACAAATTGATTTGAGGGGGTAGGGGGTCCAAGGTCTTTCTGAATGTGAAATTTACGTAAAATGCATGTAATTTTGCAAAAAATTATACAAATTTCGGGGGGAAAAATCTGATTGTTTGGGGAGTACGGACTACGGACCCCCCCCCCCCCCCTCTGCGTACGTCCCTGTGTCTGAGGGATGAGCTCCCTGCCTGATGACATTTCCACGGGGAGCGACGATACTATTAGTTCAGATACTACCAGCGTTTGTGTGGTATAACAGAGGAAATGTCTAAAAAAAAACTGCCCTTCTGTTTTCAATAGAATGTCCAAATAGATATCTTTGTCTCTTCATGTAGTGAGTGAGGATTTCCTTCAGAATTTTGAGGAACATGTACTTGTAAGTCCCGGCCAGGTAGCCGTGCGGTCTACGGCGGTAGGCGATCAGTAATCATTTACAGATTACATAAATTTAGGTGGAACCGAGCAAATGCTGTTTATGGTTCCTCCTCTCAATAATTGTTAATTTCTTACAAAAATGGCGAAAAAAAATATACAGTGGTTATATAATAATGATATGAATGATTATACAAAAACTACAAAATGAAAACTACAAATAAGTTGGTTAAATAATTAAATGTAAACATCTCTGAAGATTATAATTATATAAAAATTGCATGACAATATACTAAAGAAAATGTACTGTTTTTACAATTCCGTTTGGTTTTGTTGTAGAAAGTTGTTCACTTGTTTTCTGAATGCTTTATAAGTGTTGCTGTTCTTATGTTCGAGGGTAAGGAATTCCAAATACTAATACTACTAAATGTGAGGCTTCGCAATCCATAGTTCAAACGTGGTCTAGGTATTGTTAACTGATTGTTTGTTATTGCTCTTGTTCTTATAGGGTGTGTTAAAGCTGTTACTCTGGACGATAATAAAGTAACATTGTTATTGAGTATCCTGTACATTAGGCAACTTAGTCTATATAAATAAAGTTTCTCTAGCGTCTTTATTTGAAGCTCTTCAAATAGAGGACGCGTATGCGCCAGATAGTCTGCACCTTTGATTATTCTAATTGCTCTCTTTTGCAATGCAAGTCGTTAATCTACATCGTTAAACTACGACAGCCTCACGTATTTGTGGAATATTGTAAGTAAGAATGTGAAATGTGAAAAAGAGATAAAGGCGAGAATAGCGATGGCGAAACAGGCGTTCACTCTTCTGCGGATTGATGAACAATCGGAGAAGAAACGTGCACTCTACGAAACGAAGAAAGAAAAATCGATGCCTTTCAAATGCGGACATGGAGAACAATAGAATGGAGAAGCCAGCTGCATACAGAAGATGGGAAATGAAGTGTTGAAGAGAGTATGCGAGAGGCGAACAATCCGGGAGACAATAAAGAAGAGCAAGAGGACATTGAATGCACAGAGAATGTGTACTGATGAATCCAATTGAATGTATGGTTGAGGGAAAGAGGTAGAGGAAGAAGACGAATCTAACTCCTTGAGAATATTAAGGAAGATAAATCGTATGTTGAGATAAAAAGGATATAGCAAGATCAGGATGAATAGAGAAGGCTTAGCTTACCTTCAAGGAACTGCTGCTCTCGGCGAAATACTGATGATGAGAAATTAATTTAATTTCTAAGTTTCCAGCATTTTGCCGAAAGTCAGGTTTGTGTATAAAAATGTTATCGGTTAATACGGTTTTAGAATTTACTGTAAATTTCGAACCCATTTTAATTTTTAAGCAAATTAGGAAGTTATTTATATTTGGAAATTTCGTATCCTTCGGACTAATTTTCAGGTTTTTGAAATGTATTACATACCAGGCAAAATCTTAGAATTCGACAGATTGTAGACCCAATCAATATTTACGAAATAGTAATAAATAATGAAGTCACTTAAGTTTCAGGACTTCAATTAATTTTCATGTTTTGAAAATAATGTCGTTTGTGAAAATTGTCTTAGAATTTTACGCAGTTAGTGGAATCGTTTAGACCTATTCACTATCTCGAAGAACCTACAGACATGAATGATGGAAAGTAGGAAAGAAAGCGACACCCTAAAGAGACCGCTTAAGTGGTAGCACAATCTAGTACTAACTAAATAAACTAGGAAACAATAATTTTTTTTGAGCCTAGGAAAGAAATAGACATTATTACTTTGAAATAAGTTTATGCGCTTTTTTAAAGAAAATAATTTGTTTCATCTGGAGTCGAAAATTGTTAAGGATTTTTCTACTTGTTGGTCACTATTCTATATCTCAAGGATGATATTTCGTCGGTGGATTCTTTTATTGAGATTTCAAAGATAGTACACAAATACCTGTTGCAGTGGTGATAGATTCCTTTTTAATCAATCTGCTGTTGAGCAGTAATGACTAAATCAGTGTTCGATTTGTAGCGAGGGATAGATGGAATTTCCACCTCTCTGCAAAACTCTTCCCTGGCTCTGCTTTCTGAAATATCCTCCAAGCCTGAGATATGAACGGATAAAAACGGTATTCTACTTCTGAGAACCCCCCCTTCTCTCTCTCTCTGGAAATTGTACAAATCGGACACTGGACTAAATGACGTTAGTTCTTTACTGTGCTTCAACACCAAATTCAATAGACGCACACATAGATCATTCCTGCTACATTTATTGTGTATAAAGAAGGATATCGCATTTGCTATATCCCGAATAATGTTAATGAAAACGAATACGGAATTTTAAACAAAGAATGGGTAATCGTCCTGAATATGTATAGAATTAAAGAAAAAAAAAAACACGTTATCAAACAAATAAATATGGTCTAGCAACAATAAATATTCACAAATTAAAAAAAAAAAAAATTCTGTACACTTGATAAAGACTACATACAGACGTAGTCGAAACGTTGTGTTGTGCTTTAACAAAGTGTATCTAGTAAGCAGTTAAATAATAAATTGTATTTCTAACAAAAAATTGTATTTTATATCGAGTTGTAAAATTTTTATTTTTATTTAGTAAATTTGTTGTTCATGATACTCCATAACAAACTAAAACCATTACGTGACATAAAATATTTACTGCATATAATTGGTTTACAAGACCAGATTCCTTTATTACACTTCCAGCAGTTTTATTATTTACACTTTTGAAAGATAAACAAGGCTTGAGAATGTAAATTTTAATATGTTCAGGAGACTACAGCAAAATGCTTTCTAAAGAATTGAGTCGTTACTTGTCAAAATAATAACAAAGACAAACGATGACTTGATTTCCTATTTAACAGTGATAATGTTCATCTATTGACCACATACGCAGTCTACACAATACTTGAAGAGTAACGGGAGAAAACAAGAAATGTCACAAAACAGGTTTATTGAGAAAATCAAGTTTGAGTACCTTAATCGCTTGACAAAGGTAATATTGTCTCCTGTGGTCATTTAGAAGTGGTTTCCTTCGCTCTTTGACAGTTTTGTAGTTTCAGTTTTCCCCAACAGAACTAGTTATACAGCAAAAAATTGCTAGAACTTGACATTCCTCGTTTTCTCCCGATACAAAGTGATCTGTCGACGAAACGTACCTGTCGACAAAGTGATCTGTCGACGAAACGTACCTGTCGACAAAGTGATCTGTCGACGAAACGTACCTGTCGACAAAGTGATCTGTCGACGAAACGTACCTGTCGACAAAGTGATCTGTCGACGAAATGAATGCGACCGATTGACCATGATTCACTACTGAGAAGAGTCTATTAGTGTTACGAGTTAGAATTAACAAAACGAGGTCGAAGAATATTCCTGTGCCAGTAATATAATTTTTGTCTCAGGTATTCCCTCTCAAGAGAGTAGAATGGACATGTAATCAGATCATAACATGTTGCTGAAAATATAAGAATCTTAAACAGTTGAAGGGTCTGAGTTAATTTATATTTTAATGTTCAATTTTTGTTTCGTTGGAATAATATAGAGGTAAAATATGAACATTGTTCTTCAAACTGGACTCATGCTGAAACGATAGTGCATGTCCTCAGTCGGGGCAGAATATACCTGGGACGAAGTCCGACAAAAAAAAGTTTCATTTGTCATCCGATTACATCATTAGTAATACTAGTGTCAGGGATATAGAAGTTTCAAAACTTTATAATTTCCAATATATAAATATTTTATTGGATTCATAATAGATTGTAAGATCTGCATTTATGTAATTATTTCTGTAGAAATGTTTCATAAACTCCAGATGAAATAACCAAGGACATAACAAAAGTATTTAGTAAAACGTACTTTTACAAGGGTTCTCAGAGCAGAGAAATTCTTAGTCAATAACCAGGTATGTCACAAATATGTTCAAGAGAAAATACAATAATTATTTTTCTCCTAATTCATGAGAAAGTCAGGAACGGAAACATGTTGGTTTGATGTGAATGTCAGAGTTTATGTAATGAACACTTGTAACAATAAAAGAAGTATTTGGAATACGTGATCAGACTGTTTTAGAGCGGATACAAGTGAAATTAAACCTGAAATGAGAGACCAAGTTTACGCTAGAGGTCTTTGTTTCCCTGGCATCCATCCTTGGAGCTCTAGAGAAAATAACACACAAATACAGTGCACTTGGTTTCTTACCGTGAGGTGTGTGTACAACGACTTTAATCTTACTATCTTTGAAAGGTGAACCTCCAGGTTATTTAACTTGTTCGTGAATCAGTTAATTAGCTTACGACATCTAGTAGGATAAACTATACTCAAGGGACATTTTCTATAATTTTAACAAGAATTCAACATAAAGTATTTATTAAGTTTCAGGTACAGCTTGAGTTGCCATTTTAGACAAACAAAATAACAATGCAACAAACTAATAACTTCTACAAACTAAATAACTTCTACAAACTAAATAACTTCTA